>JAQQAE010002384.1:0-22459 GCA_029823295.1 Pseudamia nigra
TCGAAGGTAAACACAGAAAACTCTCCCGAAATTGTAATAAACATCCCACTGCTCTATATCTCACAACTACTTCTAACATTACAGTGTGCAGCAGAATAATGTACGAGCGGAATAAACATTAGCAGCTCTGCTAATCTAGTAGCACCTCCCAACATGTCTGTGAATTACTTGAAACAATACTGTTATTTAGAGGTCGACCGATTATTGGCCGGTGTGGGGAACCACACGACAAAACATGTGTTTGCGCTTTGCTTAGCGCAAACACATCTGTCGAATGTAAACACAGAAAACTCTCCTGAAATTGTAATAAACATGTCTGTGAACTACTTGAAACAATTCTGTTATTAATATCAATGGAAATTAATGTCAATTTGCTAGCCTAGCAACACTAAAGTATAACTATATTCCTCTTCTAAGATCACCCTCTACATGAGTTTGAAAAGTGCTGAGTGCTGAGAGCAGAGTGATGTTGTCTGAATGTCCAAGGTCTGTATGTGAGGTACAGGTACGAGTAGTTCAGGAACATCAGGAGAACAGAAAACCACAGACAAGTTACCACTTTGCCACACAATAAAAGCCTAGATAAAATCATTATTTAATGTATATTTTGAATGTATGCTATACAGTCCTTTCCAACAGTGAGCTGAAGCCCTGAAGTGCCCTTAAACCTGCCAAATTTCCCAGACTAACAGAGTGATTCTGTTTTTATTTTAATGTGTTGTTTTGAATTCAACAACTGACAAACGAAATTAACATATCAAGGTAGTGGGTTTACAAATTTAACTGTTCCTGCATGGGCCCGACAGTTCTCAATGGAGCAACTTGACAGCTTCAGTTTGACCCACCAAAAAATTAATATTACCGTACTTTGCAGAGTCTGATGGAATGACAGGACAACGCTCCCTTAGTTTTTCTTTTTTTTATATCAGTTTTGTGATGTAAACATATCTGAGATGTCTGTCTTCATGTCATCACTAAAGTTAAGACAGAAAATGGCAAGTTGCACTGTTTTCACCTGGAGATTTTCGTTTTTCTTTTCTATGTGTACTTCATTAGCACTGATGGGTTTTAGTACAACTCAGTCACATACTTCCCTTTACAAATCAAAAACAACATACTTGAGAAGCATCGCTTTAACTTTACAAAAAGCCAGTAATGCAGTATGTTCAGTAATATATAACAATTGCAGTGGTATTCAGAGCTTTTAAAATGAATGTTAGCAGAGAAGAAACATTTTAACTGAGCTGTTATAGTACATTTATTTGCTTTATTTTATTTAATGATCATGTAGAGGCCAGATCAGTTTAGACAAGATTACAAATTATGTCAAAGATCTAACATACAGTATATACAGTATATTAATTGGGAGAGCCTTTCCCCAATTTATACATACAGTACTGTACATACAATGCATACGTCAATCACTCTTGTGTGACAAATCAACATGGTTTTATAGCATATCATCTGTCTAATTCTCAAATGCAGTAGTTACTGTTATACATCTTTGAGATCTGTATGAACACAGTGCAAGTCTATGCGTATATATTTATGATTCTGTTTGCACTGGTGATTCTTTTCGAGTGTGTGCAGAAAGTTCTCACGAATACACAATCCTCATGAGTCCTTGCAGGTTTGCTCCTCTGAACTGATGATGTTAAGCTCTGCTGATGGTGCTGATATACACCCGTTTGACCTCTCCCTGGCTCAGAGCAGGAGTAAACTGAAAGTGAAAGAGAGAGCAACTGAGTTGGAGGACACAATGTTCTTTTCAAAGTGGACTTAGCTCTTTGTTCACCCCAGATACACTCTGGGTGATGTCATTGTGCAAAGAGGGCAGAAGCTTAAAAAGTATTTCCATTTTAGAGTTTATTATCACACATTGTTTGGTTGCTATTTTCAAAGTTCAAAAGTTTTTTGTCCTTTTGGAAGGAATTCAGTGTTCGACTATTTTTTGCGTTGTAATGGACTAGCACTGGAGTGTGTGACGGACTAACGCTGGCTCTAAACAAAAAAAACAACAAAAATGCAACTTTTTCTGTTGGCAAAAAATAAAAAAGAGCTTTTTATGTGAGCCCATGAATATTTTCCTTCCTGCTGCAGTTTTTATAACCTTACATACTGTATGTCCTAATTGCTCCACTACCTTTTTATGAAAGTAGCCAAGTGATGATATGACACGAGGAACATTAAAAGAACAAAGCAAATGCAGCTATTATCGCTGTAACGTGTTATAAACCTTAGAAATCAATTACAGTACCTGACATGTGTAAATGCTGCTGGTATTTTTGTCCCCAAGTGACAGGAGGCAGCTGTATATGGCCTAGATCTGTTAGCAATCTGAGTTTTTTTGGATTATACCCAGTGTGACAATTGAACAGCTTAGTGCTTCTGAATATTAGTATTCATTTGTTATTGCTGCGACCGGCCCCCACATTTATTTTTGGCAGACGATAGCAGAGCTGGAACAACACTATGGTGGAATTCATTATTCCCAGGGTGCTAAACAAAGAGGCCTGGTACACGCGGTAGTGTGTTTCTCTTTTTCTTTCTACTCCAGTGTATCAACAATGTATCCACAGTATACTATATACTATGTCTTTGTACCATTCACTATGTGCTGTCTTTTATTCACTTTCTTTGCCATTATGTCTCAATTGACTCATCTGTTTTTATGTCTGGCTAAGACACTTTTGATTTTTTTTTTTGGGGGGGGGGTGCCTTCTCAACAGTTTTTTTGATTTGTTATGCAGGGAATGAACCTCTTTACATTCACCATTTTAATTTACTTTCACTGCAGGTCTAAGCTAATTTTAGTATTAACACTTTTCAAAGGGTGATTATGGTGATTATAAATATTCTGAATAATGCTCATAATCAAAGCTGCAACATGAAAAAATCTTAAATGCTTTTGTGCTCATGAAATATAGCTCATCTCTCTTTCATGTGTTCTAATGATGGCTCTATTGTCAAGACTCTCATGCTGTCTGGGAGTGGAGTGGGGTGTGGGGGTTTGAATAATAATGTTGTAAACAGAGCTAGAGGAAAGTTGAACACTGGACATTTAAATAAAGAAAAAGAAATACAAAAACAATTACCATGCAGGTGATTCTGACTGAGTGGGAAAATGAGCGTGTGCCTCACCATTTGGGGGGGGGAGGTCTTCCTGACTGAACTTTTGGTAAGCTTCGTTGCATAAAAAATATACTGATTTCTTTGCATCATATTTTGTGTGATGCCTGTCTTCTGGTTCCTCAGTGTTTCTCTTCTGCTTCTCTATCGTGGTAGAAATGCAACTTGTAATGCAGAACATGTATGGCTCCCAGCACAACTCAGACTTCAACTGAAACTTTGCACATGCACAATGTAAAAATCTTATTTAGAGAAGTTTTACATACAATCATGTTATACTGCATGGTATAAGAAGAATGTATCTGTGTGAAGTACAAAGTATGAATGACTGTATTTTTCGGACTATAAGGCTCACTTAAAATCCTAAAATGTTCTGAAAAATCGACAGTGCGCCTTATAATCCAGTGTGCCTTATGTATTAATTCTGGTTGTGCTTATTGACCTCAAACCGATTTTATGTGGTACACCGCATTCAAAAATATGTCAAAATGTTTTAGTACGACTTTGGTAAGCTACGAAGCCGCACCGCTTGATGGATTATTGGAGCACGGCTACTGTAGTCAGGAGCCTCGTGGAGTAATACGTACTGTGCGTCAACATAATATTATGGTGGGTGTATAAGGACCCCAAAATGGCACCTGTCAAGGGACATGCTTACGGAGTATGTCACGCAGTAGAACATGGGAGAAGCCCAAAAGATCAGTCACGCAGTAGAACATGGGAATAGAGCAGCTGCGAGAGAATTCAACATTAATGAATCAATGGTACGGAAGTGGAGGAAGCGAGAAGATGACCTGCACCGAGAATAGAAGACTGTTTTGTTTCACTTAATGCGCCTTATAATTTGGTGCGCTTTATGTATGAAAATAGACCCGTTCATTGATATTGCGCCTTAGTCTGAAAAATACGGTATACCACAAACAAACAAATCAAACTTTATAGTCACATCTTTTTTTACTTTTTCATTTATTTAGCTGTAATTGAATGCAATTTAGTGTCAGCTTCTGGATCCCACTGTGCCCAGAGTCTGTACTTTGTTGTAATGGTAATTATTATACTGTAAATTTTACAGCCCAATCCTGGTCTGACATACACTGCCTGGCCAAAAAAAGGGCACCACCTGGATTTAACTAAGCAAATAGGTATGAGCCTCCCATTGGATAATTTCTGCATTGGTGATTATGTTTCAGCTGGCAACAAGTGACATAAGGATAGTGGCGAACCATCATCTTCGAAGAAAAAATATGGTTGGAAAAACATCTTGAATGATCATGACTGGTAATCACTTAAATGTGTGGCGAAATCAAATTGTTAAAAAATACAACAACAGTAGAACTCAGGACCTGTTTAATAGTGAAAGTAAAAGCAGTTCCACGCACACAATGCAAAGGCAGCTCATGGGGTCGGGACTAAATAGCTGTGTAGCCTTAAGAAAACCACTTATCAGTGAGGCTAATCGCATAAAAAGGCTTCAGTTTGCTAGAGAGCATAAAGATTGAACTCTGCAGCAATGGAAGAAGGTCATGTGGTCTGATGACTCCAGATTTACTCTGTTCCAGAGTGATGGGCGCATCAGGGTAAGAAGACAGACAAATGAAGTGATGCACCCATCATGCCTAGTGCCTACTGTGCCATTCATCAGGCTGAAATTGTTGAAAGAGTTGTTCAGGGAGCATGAGACATCATTTTCACACATGGATTGGCCTCCACAGAGTCCAGACCTTATCGCCACTAAGAATGTTTGGGATGTGCTGGAGAAGACTTTGCACAGTGGTTTGACTCTCCCATCATCAATTCAAGATTTTGGAAAAAAATGAATGCAACTCTGGATGTAAATAAATGTTGAGACTTTACAGAAGCTTATTGAATCGATGCCACAGCATATGTGTGCCGTAATCAAAGCTAAAGGCAGCCCAACAAAATATTAGTGTCTGACTTTTTTTTAGCCAGGCAGTGTATGTTAAATATCCTCACACACCAACATCTCTGCCGAACTGTGTGTGGGTAAACTCGGCCGTGCACTGTCATGTAAAGGAGAATTTAACATGTGCTGAAATATATGTGGATGTTACAAAGCAGTAGCACTGAAATAACAATACGTTAAAGAGAAAATATGCTGACTGCTTTAGAAAACACATGGCTGTAAAACTGGGTGATTATCCTTTGTCTTTATTTTTAGGCCACACTGAGTCTGATGCATAAAGTTCCCTGTTCCCACATGTTGATTTGGGGGAATGAGGCCAGTGTTTCCATGGCAACGTCTGTAACCTGGTCTGTCTCTGAGGGTCGGAGGATTGCTCTTCATTGTCCTCTGGCGAAGAGAGAGAGAACAAAAGAGGGCAAAGTTGAGAAAGCCAGTGACATACAGTATATGTGAGGATGATTTTGCAGCTCATTGTAACTTTTCAGATTCATAAACAAAAAAGATGTCTGAATCAAAAATCACCAAAACCAGCAGCAATCTATGGGTTCTTTTCTCTTAGTACATACTGCTTTTATATTGTGCAGAATCCCAGTAAAAATATATTTAAATAGGTTCTTGACTCACATAAAAGCCACAAGTTGTTGTTTACTCTGCAAACAAATGTCCTTGGAAAAATTTTAAATATGCCAAAAAGTAGCTTATTGTCGAAAATAGCAGGGATTGAATTTTGCTGAACAATAGAAATGCTTCATCAGAGCAGATTGTTTGTGATTATTTATGAAGACACAACACAAGACCAGGTCACAGTGTTGTACTTTCATTGATAAGATGAAAGGCAAGACTGTGTTTTCTTCACTCAGTTTTGGGGCAGAATGTTTCAGCCTCACACAATTCGGGTGAATATTTAGTTTTACATCATAATCCCATATTCCGGTGCTTTTGTGTAAAGAAACATATGCATAGGATTGTCCCTGAGGTTATAGGTTGTGTTGTGTCTTGCTGTTTTTCATTATGTAGTAAGTGTCCAACATTAAGAAATCACAAAATTAGAATCTGAATCAGAAATGTATTAAAACACCATAGTGACAAAAATCTGCTGAGTCATTCATTTCGGTGTGAATAGTGGTAGTTTAGGAGTCCTCATGTAATGACGAGAAAAAAAAACTGTGAACTTGTAAATATAGAAGACATTTTTTGGGCTATTCTTAGGTAATAAAACCAGAACAAACAATCAATCTAACACTTTAATTTCTTCATATGCCTGACATTGAGAGACTAATCTTTGCACTCCCAGATCATGTCATATAAAGGGCGGAGTTTGTCTCATGGTGCATTCCAGTTACCTCGGAACTGGGGGTGACATAAACTGATCATGTTCCAGCTGCAGTATCATAAAAATACATGGATTCGTGCTGGAAATCCAAACATGTGCACTCTACATGATCATCACTGCACATGGCATTTTGAACATACAAATATACAAACAACATACAACAAATACAACAGAAATGATCATCATTTCTATTGTATTCTGACGTACAGTGGCAGTCTGCAACACAGGGGCTCCCCAGGGGACGGTCCTCTCACCCTGCTCATTCTCCACGTACACATCGGACTTCAGACACAACTCCAATCACTGCCATCTCCAGAAGTTCTCTGATGACACTGTAGTAGTGGGCTGTGTGTCAGAGGGGAAGGAACTGGAAAACAGGGGAGTCATCACAGACTTTGTCGACTAGTGTGAACTGAACCATTTACACCTGAACACCAGTAAGACAAAGGTAATTGTGATTGACTTTTGCCGGACAGCTTCACCACACACATCACTGAACATCCAGGGTTCAGACATTGAGATTGTGGACTCATTTAAATACCTGGGTGTTCACCTCAACAACAAACTGGACTTATCACACAATATGGATGCCCTCTACAAAAAGGGCCAGAGTCACCTCCACCTGCTGAGGAGACAGAGGTCCTTTAATGTGAGCAGGGCACTGCTCTGGACCTTTTATGACACTGGTGGCCTCAGCAGTCTTTTATGCCATCGTGTGCTGGGCGGGGGGCAGCACAGACAGAGACCGTAAAAGGTTTCAGCTGCAGACTGTTACACCCACAGTGTAGGAAGGAACGTTACTGCAGGTCATTCCTCCCACAGCCATCAGACTATACAACTCCACACAGTGATTCATATGGACAATATACTGTACACTCCACACTCATAAAAACACCCACACACTCATTTATATTCATACGACTCTCCACTTCTTCTCAGTTGTGCTGTGCAATTTCAAATTTTAAATATGAGCCTGTTATTCTCTGCACTTTATAACCATTGCATTGTGTAAATAATCCCAATTGTAAAATTTATCCCATGCAATTTGTACATAATCCAGTCTGAATGCAATACTTTTTCTTCTTTGATGCCCCTTATTTCTTATTCTCTCTGTGTGTAAATGGGGTATAATTTTAATTTTAATTTACTTGGACTTGCATGTGTTCTCTATTATTTATATTATATTTATTCTCTGTGTCAACACTGTATGCTGCTGTTACGAAGGAATTTCCCCAGTGTGGGATAAATAAAGTCTATCTTATCTTATCTTATCTTATCTGTTGTTTTGAGTGGCAGCCATATTGCATTATAAAGTTGGGGCTGGGGTTGCTCCACCTGTCTGAGGAGGAATTCCCACTTGAGGGGGCATTCCAGTTGAAATTTATGACTTGAGACTCAGAAATTCTGACTTCTGAGTACAACTAGTATGCACTATCAGAATGGTGATAAAGTTACACTTAAATGGAACTAACTAAAACTGAAGGTTAGGAATTGGTTGATGAAAGTCAAAGTAATGGCCCATAAACCATAAAATATCAGTGTTTATATACTCATTGTCACCTAGTTGTAGATGATGGCTTTAAAATAAATTAAAGATAAAGATGAAGAAGAATCATGAAGCAGTCTGATGTGCTTGTTTTCCAAAGTTGTAGTCATCCATCTTTTATTCATTACTGTCACCATCATTCATTCTTGTATTTTCTTTGAAGCCGCTCTGCCCTCCTGCTGAGTGCCACACAGGATGTACTATATCGCAGCTTGATATCTCACAATTTGTCAAATCTTCCCTCTGTTTTCACTGTTGCACCATTTACTACTTCAGCATGTCTCCCCTCACACACACAGCACACATTATATAGTTTGACTTCTTATTACATAATTAAACTCCTAATAAAACTAGTATAAATGGCGTATTTGTTTCACATGCTATCCTTTATCTCTGTCATTTAGGCTTCCGAGAAGTGAGTTGTACTCTGTCTGCAGTTTAACACTTTATAATAAAAGAAAGCACACTAATACTGACTATGTCTTTTCTCTTGTGACTCTTGTCTTCTTCAGGGATCCACTTCAGTGGATGTTCCTTCCAGTCCCACTTCAGTCAGCACTCAGCAGCCTGGAGGCCGCCACAGTTTTGTCCAAGAACACTTCCAAGCTCAGTATCGGTAAGAAGCACAAAGATGATGTGTCTCTTCAGCATTCAGACTTACAATGTGGACTTTGTAAAATTTGGAATTTTAGTCCATGGGTTTTCAACTGATTGTGATCCAGGGACTACCATTCTGACTAGAAAGCAATCTGGGGATCACTGCTGTTCAGTATGAGGAAAGGAGTTGAGATGTATGTTTTTTTCTTATCTGATTTCTTGTCTGATTTCTGGGTATGGTGACATACGCTAAGTCTGTCTATTCTTGACAGTATAGTGACAGATAGGGACAGTCTCATGTTATTCTCTGACTCCAGCCTTGTCCTGTACTTATTCTTCAGGTATGCCAGTGTCCACTCTCTGGCATACCTGTCACTGAAATATGTAGTTGCAAATGTTAAAAAACACTATACTGCTTTTGCTACAAGCTGTGGAAATTCAGCCCAACACCAGGGGAATGCAAACCAGTGGGTGAAAGCCCAAAATTAGTCCAAAATACTTATTTTTAACATTTTAGTAGAAATAGGACAAAGGTGGATTTTGAAAACTAACAAAAGTATTTTCAGTTATTATAGTTTGGCACAAAATCTAGTGCCCTTAGGTTGTGTAAACTTTGCAGCACATACATTAAAGACACCAGGTTTTCCTGTACAGGTGAGGCGGCATTTTCTCCCCTGTGGATAAGAATCAGTAGCATGAGAAAGTAGGTCAGACAGACTGATGAAGGATTCAAGGATTTATCTTACTGTACTAGCCTGTGGCTCTCTTTGCTGCATTCACAGTCAGCCAGAGACTGGGCTTCTTGAATTTAACAGATTCTCAAAAGGAACTGATTTAAGACCTTTCAGTGACCCTTGTCGGAACATGCCGTTGTAATTATGCTGCCTCTGACTCACTTGATACCACTGAGGCTAAAAAAACCCAATACTGTAAAATGCACATAAAATTGTCTCAGCACTTTACAAAGCTGCTGAAACAGTACAACTAAATATGATGTTTAATTTTACAGATGTGTGGTGATATGTTTGACGTCCTTGGAAATTGTTACAGCATTAAAAGGAACAAGAATGTAGTATTAGTAAGCAGAGAGTTGTCAAACAGTAGAGTTTGGCCTTCATTCATATCAGCCCTTTGTTTCCAGTCTTAGTGCTCTTGTAAATTATCAGTGAGATGCACTGCCAACAGCCATAATGATACATTATCACAACATAACTAGACTGACAGTGCAGGTGGTTTGTTTCTGGCAGGGAAAATGTTCACCTTGGAATGGTACCATGTCATATCTTTGGCTGAGACTTTCTGACAAATCTCTCCTGTAGCATAATAGAACAAAGTGTACCACAAAAAAGTCTTATGTCCTTGCAAACTTCTGTAATGACCTCTAGTTCAGTGCACTCATGTGCTTATGGGTATAGGATGGCAAAGCCTCTGTTCAGCACAGGAAACAAAAGTGTGTTTGGAGGGGGAAGGCTTTCATGTTGACTATTACTGTAGGTGCACTTGGGAAGTGTGAGACAGTTCAGCTGTTTTTGTGTGTAGTTTTGACAGTTAAAAACAGCAGGGGGCAGTAATGTACCAGAGACCTCCCCCCAAGGTGTCACCCCTCACCGATCAAAACAATCAAAATTAGGCCCATTGCTTACTGATCAAGTTTTGATCAAGTTTTCTCTTTCAAACCAAAATGCAGACTAGTACTGTAAATGTTGGTCCAACTTTTGTCTACAAAATACCTGCCACTATGCAGTTTTAAGCAAGAAGACAGTGACAATGAAACCATAGATCACCTCCATTTGTAATGGAGTCCTACACAGTTTGTATAGTCAATATCAGTATGAAAAAATTAAAGCTTGGTCTTATCTCTGTATCAGCAAATGGCAAACTCGGTAAACTATGCATCTGCCAGTTACTTAATATTTTTATAATCTGTTGCTATATCACCACCTTATTATGGAGGAAATGTTGCAAGTTGAGTATCAAGCTTCATTTTTTTACACAATGACAAGTGATTCCTGCAGAGTGAAGCAACAGCCACACTGACTCTCATTTTGTTTCACTTCTTTGACTCTGAATATTGAGCCTCATGCCACAACATTCTCTTAAATTTCTGTTATATTTTGTCTTATTTTTTCATTAAGGGAAGAAAATAAGAGGAATGAACTTCGGATGCACCAAACATTAGTATCTTTCAAACCTGCTCTTACATGTTGAATGTTGAATCTCACTTGATTGTAAAAGGGACACACGTGGCTGCTTGTTTGTAATTGGCATATGTGACAATCACTAAACACCATAAAAGGGCAGGTGTGGTGGAGCCGTGTGCCAACTGACTTCAGGTCAGCGTATGGATTACGTCAGGGTCTACAGTCATTTCTAACCTGCCTGAATTACTGACGGAACTAGGAAATCAATCAATCAATCAATCATACTTTATTTATCCCTGAGGGGGCAATTCATTTTCTCCCACTAAGGGGGAGGGAGTTGCAGCATATGAAGAGTGCAGCAGAAATTAATAGAGGTGTACAGTAAGAGAAAACTGACCAGCAGTCCAACCAAATCACACACAAGATAAAGAAATGACGGCCATAAATAACTGTTCATTACGTACCGAGGAGGTGGCAGTCCAGTCCGACAGTTTTACATGAATTAAGTCTCCATCAGTGTTTCACAGTGTGCATAAAAGCACACACTGTAACACAGATGAGGATGACACGATTTTAAACAAACACCTCTGTGAACCCTGTTGGGGGTGTAAACTTATAGCTTTCCTGTTTAGATGATCCAGACTATAATATTTGTGCAGAATTAATTGTATCGGCGCTTTGATTGACAGGTCTGTCAGTCTTATTCAGTCCACCTCAGCTCCACTCACACTCCACCTCTAGGTTCATTTTGGAATCAGAGTGAGTAGGTGGTGCCTGTATGGTGATACCCAGAGGCTCCTTGGTTTAGCTTCTAACTTCAGAAACCTGTGGATGATGTTATGGTCATAGAGGCCTTGTCCATCTTTTATATACAGTCTATGCTAGACTCGTAGAAGATCATCATCTTCACTTCCACACTATAAACTCAGCTTTGATAATACTGATGTTCAGATGATTAATTTTGTTGCACCATTCGACAAAGCTCCCAATGAATTCTGTTTTCTAGAAGAAGACAGCATGTTTTTGGAAATATTCACAAGAATTTTATGCGGTATTGCAACAGTGACAGATTCCATTTCACTTTTATTGTTTCCCTTTAAAGGCCTTACTGCATATTTGAGTGTGAACATGTGACATGGTGCTACACATCAGCTTGATAGCAGAGGCGGATGGCCACAAGGTGATAATTTTGATCTATTTTTATCTTTGTGAGATGTTCCAAGAGCTATGTCTCTATAGTTTACAGTTGTCTGTGCAAACGACTTATTTATAATCTGTGAAATAAAGTCCCAGCGAGCAGTTGTTGGCATATGTTTGTTTGATGACGGTCTTTTCAGGAGATATTTCTGTTCATGTGATCATTTCAGCCACATCAGCCTCAAGTCAAGTTTGAAATTCAAGAGTAAGAGAATGAGAGCTGTATGTATAAAAAGAAAATCCATCGTTGAACCAACATACAGTATGTGACTTGAGCCATCATATCCTTGTGTGAATCTTTAAATAACTGTAGAAATCAGTGTGAGGCGTCTGATTCGGATCACGTTTCTTATGCTTTGGCTCTCACTAGTAGCATAGCTGTGTGTGAAGTAGTCAACACAATAGTCAGCCTGTGACATTTGGACAGCATTGGCCACTACACTGTCAGATTAACCACATTAACCAGCCATTCGTATGTAAGATCCCATTCTCTGATTGACAGAGGATGAATTCAGCATTTAGAGCAGGGGGGCTGCAGAGCCATGATCCTGACAGAAAGACTAACTGAAAATGATTTCCACTGGATCTACTGTATTTGCTTCGGCTGTTGACCTGTGAGTGACTTGGTCTGTACTGTATTTTTTTGATTTCTTTTTTTTTCCATCATCTGTTTTCTCTCCCTCTCTGCTCTTCTCTTACACCATCTGAGTACGGTGGTGTAGGTTTGGTTTGGTTTGAATATGAGCAGGACATGTTTAGTTGGGCATGACTAAAAACAATAAGCAACAAAATAGTGCAGAAAATGAGGAAAAGGCCAGTTAACACTTTGAACAACCTTCAAGGAGAACATTGCATTTAATTGTCATAGAAATATTTACAAAGCCTGATTGTTGAACTTCTGCACTATCGAGGAACTGGATAATTTTAGTATCAAGCAGATGCCACGACAGGCGCACTTTCGTCTATTTGGATTTGATTTGATATGCCAGGATGGATGTTAACGTGAGGTCGGAACAGGCTCTTTAAACTTGTTTAAATCCTATATTTCTTGAAATAGCCATATATGGTCTATGTTAATTGAGAAGATCCTTAGTATTCACATGTTCACAAACAAAACATTCTAGTTCTTTCCTTATTTGATTATTTCTTTGGTTCTTTGTCTTTTTCACAGCCTCAGCCCATTTCTTAGTCAATACAAACATCCCCTCTCTGACTCTTGTCTTTTCTTTGTGTGAGCAATTGAGGCTATATTTAGAGGGGAGTTTCTCCATGGTGCACTGAGTTTATGCAGAGTAATGCTTTATGCATAAGATCCTCTCCAATTAGCTCTATATGCTGTATGCAGCCCCAAAGCTGCTGAGTTAGGCATATTGGCTGCATTTGTTATGCATATACAGTACATACATCTAGCAAGTGCACATACACACAGACATTTATGACGTATTTGCAAATACACAGTATCATTATCACACTATTTTTTAATTGTACTATATAAACCCTTCAAGGCCAGTTAATTTCTGGATTTCTCCTACATTATAAGGCTTAGGCACAATGACGTGGCCATTTAGGATAGTACTTAAGCCAAATTAATGTGGTGAGCATGAATACTTTTCCCCAGATACTCTATATTAGTCACTTATTCAGCAAGTTTTGGGGGTATTTTTTTCTTTATTTTTTTTATTTAAGACCCATATAAGGTCCAAAATGTTGTGAACTAATACAATTGTAAAGCAAATAAAACAAAAAGAGGCCTAATTATTTTATTGTGACATAGGCCATTCCAATTATTCATGTTTGAGTAACTCTTCCTTTTCCATTAACGCCTCTACAGCCTGTATCACTTGTACAGATAAAGGGTAACTTAACATGTGCATTTTAAATGACCTATGCCATTTGATTAAAAAAAATAACATCCACTTTTGCATTACTTTTGGTACAGCCTTCACATATGTGCAGTGGATATAAAACGTCTACACACCGCTGTTCAAATGCCAGATTTTTGTGATGTAAAAAATTGACACCAAGATAAACAATTTCACAACTTTTTCCACCTTTTAATGTGACCTATAACCTGTGCAACGCAATTGAAAAACACACTGAAACCTTTGAAAGTGAAAAATAAAAAATAAAACACTTAAAATAACCTGGTTGCATACAGTAAATATGCATACCCTTAAACTAATACTTTGTTGCAGCACTTTTGGCTTTTATTACAGCTTTATTACAGAGTCTTTTTGGGTAGGAGTTTATCATCGTGGCACATCTTGATGTGGCAATATTTGCCCACTCTTCTTTCCAAAACTGTTCTAAATCTGACGGATTGTGAGGGCATCTCCTATGCGCAGCCCTCTTCAAATCACCACACAGATGTTTGATCGGATTCAGGTCTGGAGTCTGGCTGGGCAGTTCCAAAACCTCAATCTTATTCTGCTGAAGCCATTCTTTTGTTGATTTGGATGTGTGCTTTGGGTCATTGTCGTGTTGAAAGATGAAGTTCCTCTTCATCTTCATCTTTCTAATAGAAGCCCGAAGGTTTTGTGCCAACACGGACTAGTATTTGGAACTGTTCATACTTCCCTCCACCCTGACTAAGGCCCCAGTTCCAGCTGAGGAACTACTGTAGGTATGGTGTTCTTTTGGTGGTGAGTCAAGTAGTTTTTGCGCCAAATATACCTTCTCTAATTATGGCCAAAAAGTTCAACATTGGTTTCATCAGACCACAACACATTTTCCCACGTGCATTTGGGAGATTTCAAATGTCTTTTTGCACAATGAAACCGGGCTTGGATGTTTTTATTCAGAGATAAGATAAGGCTTCCATTTTGCCACCCTACCCAACAGCCCAGACATATGAAGAAGATGGGAGATTATTGTCACATGTACTACACAGCCAGTACTTTCCAGAAATTTCTGCGGCTCCTTGAATGTTGCTGTCAGCCTCTTGGCAGCCTCCCTGACCAGTTTTCTTCTCGTCTTATCAATTACGGACAGACATCCTGTTCTCGGTAATGTCACTGTTGTGCCATATTTTCTCTACTTGATGATGACTGTCTTCACTGTGTTCCATGGTCCATTTAATTCCTTGGAAATTCTTTTGTGCCCTTCACCTGACTGATCTTTGAACAATGAGATCTTTTTGTTGCTTTGGAAGCTCTCTGTGGACCATGGCTTGTGCTGGAAGATGTGGCTACAAAAATGTCAGGAAAAGCCTACAGCAACAGCTGAGCTTTGTTTGGGGTTAATCAAAGACACTTTAAATGGTGACAGGTGTGTGCTGACTCCAATTTAACATGAGCTTGAATGTAACTGGTTCAATCCGAACTCAACCACATCCCCAGTTATAAGAGGGTGTGCACACTTGTGTAACCTCATTATCTCAGTTGTTTATTTTTACTTCCCCTCCCTGAAAGATTTCAGTTTGTTTTTCAATTGCATTGTACACGTTACAGGTCACATTAAAGGTGAAAAAAGTTGTGAAATTATTTACAGTGTATCTTGGTGTCAATTTTTTACATCACAAAAGCTTGGCATTTGAACAGCGGTGTGTAGACTTTTTACATCCACCGTATACTGAAAAGCGTAGCATTTTGCTGACGTGTTCCACTGACTTGAAAATGCTGGTATGAATGTGAATTTCAATAAGTGTTGCCATTTTCCCTGAGAATCTAGAAAGCACTCAGAGAGCGTATACCTCTATTCTGGTGTTTTTCTGTCTTTTTTGGCAAAATTTTCTAGGCGTTATTTATAGCATTGAAGGACAAATGTTGAATTTTGCCCTATTGCACAATGGTGAAGAATCATCTAAAAATTTGTTATAATAAATGACTCGGAAGTGTCTGAGCTCTTTCTTTTGTAGGTAGTTAGTAGAGAATATTCTATAAAATAGAGTTCATTTTTACTGAATGAATATGGTTCCACTTCAAATTTGAATAGATTCACCTTTTACTCTACCACAAAATGTCACATACACAAGGTAAGGTAATGCATAGATTACTGTCCCAAAACTAAGTTCAGATCACAGAGTCAATTTACAAAACGTGGTTAAAATCTCAATTTGCAAGTGAAACAGTGGTTCTTAGTAGATACTAGTTTAAAATAAAACAAAGTATCATCAAACCAGTCACAGTGGTTAAAGACAGTGAACGAACCAAGTTCTATCAGATGATTCCACTATTCTTGCATCATATTCCGTTCATACAGCTCTCTCAAATAGCCTAAAAAGCCAGTCCATCTTTGCCACCCTCATCTCAGTAGTGTGACCTTTGTAAGATTAGCTCTTGGAGGGTGGAATCAACAACAATGTTCACATCATGGCCGTATGTTGCCCATTATGCATTTTATCTCTTTCATTTGGTGCAAGGAAATACACTCATGATTAGGTGGCAGTAACACACTGCATCTTATATTCTCATGGTTTACCACCAAAGAAAGAAAAGATAAAAATAAAGTAAAATAAAATATATTGAGCAATATATTGTACAGTAGTTGAGCTAATATGAAATGTTAAAATTGCCAGATAAACAATGCAAGAGTGTACAAAAAAAGAGAAGGGGCACATTTTTATATCAATTTGGCCACAAGTTTACCGTTGAACCATTCTTGAGATATTGTGTTTTCAATGTGATGGGGACAGACACTGCTTCTTAATGTGCTTCTCAATACAAAATGTGCAATAGTCAAAATCTAGCAAAACCATTGATCCTGATCTTGAAAGTATAAAACAGATGAAGTATCAGCATGTGCCAATTGAAACCGCTGTGTGTTGATTTGCTTTCAGTCTTTAAAGCCTAATAAATAATAGGCAAAGACTCCTTCTGCTCTACTTTTTCCATCTTTCCCTCGTCTCCTCTTTACTTTGGATTTCATCACTGGAGAGCTGGAGTCCCTGTGACATTTTGCCTCTTAATGCAGACTAATGAAACGGCAATCTCCCTCACTATCTTGCCGTGTTTTATTTTTGTGTCTTTGTTTCTCTCTGTGGCTTTGTCATTCTCATTCTTTATCTGTTTCTCTCTCTGGCCTTCACTTGTCTCAGTCTATACTAAATGGTGGGTTTCTATCTCCTCTTTTACTTTGTCTTCCTCCTTCCTGTTTCTTTTTATATCTCACAGAGATGTTCCTCAGAGGCATTTGGTGAAGTTGTCTGATCTGAATAAATGTTTGCGATTAGAGCCAGGGCTGTCTTGTGGTTTGTGCTGCTGATGTGGGAGTCACTCTAGCTGCTCTAGTCGTTCCTTTGTGCCACCATGTATAAAGGAGTCTTTGTCAAAGCACAGTTCTCCTCCTCCTCATCTGTCTGTCACTCGCAGTTTGTAGCATCTATTGTTAATGGCCTAGGAGATGTGCAGGAACCCCAGCATCTATTTGTGTCTGAGAAACAAAAGTTATTTCTATATTGCAGTGGTGTTTATGGAGATGCAGATTTAATGTGAAAACATTTGAGATATTATACAGGTTATCAAATTAATTTTGTTATCAGGAAACTCCATTTTGTCAGGTTCACAGATTACTGGCTAAAGGCGCATTTCAACCACAGGAACTTTGGGGAAATTTTGGTCCGTTGGTATGTCTCCACTACAGGAACTGGCCCAGCGGGTCAAATTACAGGAACCTTTACGGAGTCTAATGGAGTCCCTGCTTCAGTGTAGGTACTCCAAATGGCCCCGGAAACTCCCAGACAGAGCTTAAAGGTTAATTCGTTGATTGGGTTTACCCAGGATACAACGTCAATTGGAAACAAGCAGCATTTTAAAACCCTGCAGAAGACCTGTCGCATATAGTCAGATTTGGATTTCTGTGACGCATCTTCTCATCTTGTTCATAGCATCTGCCAGCATATGAGCACAAAACAGAAACATGGCAGCCACCTCAATTCATTCCATGTTTCTCTTTGTCCTCGATGTTGTCTTTGCTTTTGCTCTTGGCACATTGCAGTTTATGTCCTGCAGTGGAAATGTGCCTGTATTTGAAACTTTTTAGAAATCACAGTGTAAACATTCATTCTGTGTAACTCATTTTGCTGTACATCTTGGTATCTTAAAAACTTATTAAACAGCATCTAGAAATCACTCACACTCAGAGTGTAGACCTCAGCTAAGGCAGCTAAGTTTTTCTTCATAGTGAAAACCTCCCATTATCATTCGAACATAAGCTCATTTCCATCATAATGTTATTGCACCCAAAAATAACGTTCTCAGTTCAACAGTTAGTCATGATTCATGATGATTATTCATCAAAAGAATATTTCCATAATGGTAGTTTTCTTCTGGACCTAGGTCTGTACAGTAAATGTTGGCGATTAGAGGTCAACCAATTATCGGCTGGGCAGATTATCGGCGCCGATATTTGGAATTTTGACGTATATCGGTATCACTGTTTTTTTTTTTTTTTTTAATCTGACGGGCTGATATCAAGAAATCATTTAAAAACTGTTTTATTTTGGCTCAGCCGCCCCTTTCTCTTTCTCTCTCCTGCCACTTCTGTCGCCAGCATGGTCTACCCACGGCGCCATCTGATTGGTTAAAGAAGCAAGTGGCAGAGACACTGAAGCAGAAATTGTCCTCATACACACACAGCAGAAATGTGTTTTGTCGTCAATAAATCAATCAATCAATCTTTATTTGTATAGTGCCAATCATAATCGGCGAACCACACGACAAAACACGTGTTTGCGCTTTGCGGAGAGCAAACACATCTGTCGAAGGTTAACGCAGAAAACTCTCCTGAAATTGTAATAAACATCCCACCGCTCTATATCTCACAACTACTTCTAACGTCACAGTGTGCAGCAGAATAACGTACGAGTGGAGTAAACATTAACAGCTCTGCTAAACTAGTTGCACCTCCCGACATGTCTGTGAATTACTTGAAGCAATGCTGATATTAATATCAATATGGAACAGTCCGTGATTGTAGAAGCCTGTGTGTGTGATTGACAGAGAGCACGTAAGAAATTCAATTCAGTCTTGTTTTGTTGCAGGGAAATATGCTGGGATGAAGGCTGACTAGTTTTTAGCATAACATTAGCTCGCCAGTCCTGCTCTCAGTAGACTATGTATTATCAATGGGGAGAATGTACGTAATGTGGAGAATAGTGTGTGTTTGTGTGAAAGTCACATGAAAAACTCCACAGCTCACGACTACTACAATAACTTGTGAGTCTGGGATCCATGCATTCTGGAGCTACATGTATTTATTTTCTATTTATTTGGTTAAATAAACATGCTTTAGGCATTTAAACAAAGTTTAGTGTTTGTATTATTCAACATTTTTACACTGCAAATGAATATCGGCTCCAAATATCGGTTATCGGCCTCCTTAATTACTAATGATCGATATTGGTATCGGTCCTGAAAAACCCATATCGGTCGATCACTATTGGAGATACATCAAATCCATGGGCACATTACTCAATCAGCAGACTTTCCATTACAGTTTGGTGTCAGAAAATAGCTTTATTTTCTACCTTACAGTAGTTGTATTTCCTCAATCCCTGCAAGTATAAGCATTCTGGATCACTATATCTGGAATATTGTCCATATCTGGATCAAATGGTGGTGGTTTGGGAGAATCCCTTATGGAGTTATTCTGCATTTTTTGGCAAAATTTTCTGGGTGTTATTTGTGGCGATACAGGGACAAATGTTGATTTTGACCCTATCTCACAATGGTGAAGAATCCTTTAAAAAATCCTCTGAATCCAGACAGATCTCAGGATCTAATCGATTGGTTCTTGTGGCATTTCTGACCTATCTTGAAAATTTCATCTTAATCTGTTCATACCTTGTTGACTTATGTTGTGAACAAACAAACAAATAAATAAACTAACTCAGACAAAAACATAACCTCCTTGGTGGAGGTAATAAACATACTAATTCACAAAGCTGAGCCAAAAGAGCTACTAATGCAACAAAGAAAGCGGATATCTGTCTGTTTTTATTCCCATCAATCTTATAACGCCAAATGCTTTGAAGACTTAACACTTTATAGCAGAGTGCCAGGTTCCTCTCATCTTCAAAGATAGTCCGCGGGGGTTCACTTTTCCTCACAGATGCATCCAGGTTGGGAAATGCTTGAGTTGACCCGTTGGAGGCATTCGTCTGGTCATAGCACACTGCTCAGCTGAGTGGCTCCTGAAAATGTGGCCAGACGTTGGCCTTCCTTACTTTGATTGTGATGCTTATACCACCCGCAGTGCTTTCTCCAAGGCTGGTTTTGCCCAGCACCCTCCCTCCTGCTAATACTCCCTAACTCCCTGCAATAGCACACTTTGAAGTTGCTGCTGGCCAGTTAGTGCAGGGCATTATCAATCTCAAGTACGTCTTTGATGTCTTTTTTTTTTTGCATGCTAGAAAGTGCATTTGAGTCATTTGCCACCTCTCTTGTACTCAGATAAAGTCAGTAGAATGGGAGTGAGTAAATGCAGTATAATAAATACTGTTAAGCTTGATATATGAATGACAAATGGTGGGACAGTTGATAAAGTGGCCCACCTCTTCAGGTGTTCCCCATGGGACCTCACCTTTGATAAAATTAAATTACTCTCAATTGATGGTCCTGTTCTTTACACATGTGATGCTTGCCAATTTAAAATATAACTTTGCAAGTCACAAAAGTCATCACTTGCCATAAAACTGTGAACATAACTGCAATGCGAAAATAGATAATTATAAGACTACACTCCAAAAGTCCTGTATGTGATGTATATAACTTCACAAGCATGCATTATAATGCAACCAGAACAAACAACAATATTATGTAGTTATACATTATCATCTATGTGAGATTTATGAGCAAGACTCCTCAGAGTATACACACTGGAAAAACAAATCAAATTGGTACTATATATCTCTACTGACCTGCAGTGTTGGGCATGTTACTGAAAAGAAGTAATTATCCACCAGTCTGGTTAGTTCAGTCTGTGTCTCAAGTTTTTGTGGAGCAGAAAAATCCAGCTTAGGCTGCTTGGATGACGTGGTGTGTGGCGATAAGAGGTGCTTCATGAGATTTGAATTGCTTACAACCAACGTGGAAAACACTTTGTTCCTTTGCATAATGTAGTGAGCTTAAGTATAGTAATGTGCCTCATGTTATTGTCAGTAATGGTAACGGTGTTGTAACAGTGGAAACGCATTCGCTGGATTATCCATTACTGAATAATAGTAATGGAGTTAGTTTATTTCAATGCTGTTATTCCCATCAGTGCTGACCTGCAGAAAAGGCCTGCGACATTTTGGACACTGTGCTGTGCTCTATCATATTATGTAGAAGCTGATACTATGTGTATTGAGACATGTTTTGTTTAGTTTTTGCTGGTAGCAGTTTGGTATTTTCTTCGGTATATGCTATGTACTCTAAATTTGTCTCAGTCTTATTAGAATTCTGCTCTTGTGGCATCTTCACATTTGTAATATTAGCTCATCCAGAGTATATCTTCCCTTCTCCCTAGACTCAGTGCTCACCTTTTCTCCATTAGTTCCATTTTATGTGTGCGCGCTTGTGTACAGTACAGTACGTGTGTGTTTCCTTAAGAAATGTCTGAATTATATTACACCCTAGACCAAGCTAGCCTTATGCAAAAGTTTTATTTTCATATTTTTTTCTGTCTGGGCCTTAACCTGTACTGTTGAAGTTCTGGCCTCAGTTCATTAAAAACACACTTCCTCTGGATCTCACCCACCAGGAAATCACCTGCAACATCCAACTGTATGTGTGTTTTTGCACTGTACACACCACTGGCTGGTGAGAGCAGATACCATGGAAGAATTGCTTGTTTGGGGAATGAGTTCTACCTCACATAAATGCATTGTGTACTGAGCCTGTGTGTGAGTGTTCGTGACAGGGAGAGAGAGAGAGAGAGAGAGAAATGCAGTGAAAATCAAAGTGGTTGAGTAATAGGTATGCACGGGTGGACAGTTCATTAGTCTTCTCTAGCGGTGGCTTCTCTAATAGTTAGAAAAAATTGTGCCTGAAGGTATACTAGTTTCATTCTGGGTATTAGCTTAACTGTTCATATTACACTGCCTAGCCAAAACAAAAAGAGTCACCACCAGGATTTAACTAAACACACAGATACAAGCCTCCCATTGGTTAATTACTGCATGGGTGTTTATGTTTCAGCTGGAACCATCATCTTTGAGGGAGAAATGTGATTGGAAAAAAATCTTTAATGATCATGATCGGCAATCACTTAAACATTTGAGGAAATAAAACAACAGTAGAACTCAGGGATATGTTTAATTGTTAAAGTAAGAGCATTTCCACACACAATGTGAAGGAACTCAATGGATTGCGACTAAACAACTGTGAAGCATTAAAAAAATCACTTATCACTGATGCTAAATGGAAAAAAGCCTTCAGTTTGCTAGGGAGCATAAATATTGGACTCTGGACCAATGGATGAAGGTCATGTGGTCTGATGAGTCCAGATTTACCCTGTTCCAGAGTGATGGGGCATCCGGGTAAGAAGACAGGCAGATTACGTGATGCACCCATCATGCCTAGTGTTTACCGTACAAGTGCGAAGAGGTTCATACTGTCTTCAACAAACTTAATACTTTTAGTGTTGTTATTTTTTGTAGACAGGCGTAGGTT
>JAQQAE010002385.1:0-22454 GCA_029823295.1 Pseudamia nigra
AATGGAGAAACAAGGGAAGGGTGAGCGTAGGGGGACGGAGGAGGACTAATATTCCTCAGAGAGTTCACCCTTGGAAGTCCCATCCTCTCCGGGACAGGGGGTAACATCCATTTCACTGTCACTGGTGTCTGGTTAAGTGTACTAATCCTGTTTGGCTGTGTCCGGGTCTCTGGATGCTGAGCGTCTTGAGTGCGGGCCTCTGGTGGTGGAGTTGGTATTGGAGGGCTGGTCCGGGTGTCAATGATGGAATCCCTTGATGAGTTGGGGGTCTAGGATGTGGCGAGCTGGAACCCAGGAGCTTTCCTCTGGACCATAACCCTCCCTGCCCAGCAGGTATTGAAGCCCCCTCCCTCAACGGTGGGACCGGATGTGGCAACAGACAGAATAGGCAGGATCCTTATTCTAGAAACTGTGTTTTTTCTTACTCTTTCCTATCATATCCCCCCTGCCCCCCATTTTTTTCCCCAACTGCTGAAGCAGCTGCGTGCACGTTCACTGTGGCCCTCTCCCTCTCGAAGGGAGGAAATATAATTTAATTGTTGATGGAAACATTTGACAATGACAATAAAAGCATTTTGATTCTAACTTTGGTCCCCTTCAATTTGCTGAGGTGGAGGAGGAGGCGGTGCTGCAAGAACCAGGGTGCTTTCCTGTGCCAGCTTGACTTCGGAGATGTGGAAGGTTGGATGGACCATCAAAGACCAGGGAAGCTTGAGTCTGGTGTTGTGGGGTTGATCACCTTCTCAAAATCAAATGCTCTGATGAACTTGGGAGCCAACGTCTTGGATTCAACCCTCAGTGCCAGATCTTTGATCGACAGCCATATCTTATTCCTGACCCGGTAGATCGGTGGCTTTGTCTTCCAGCGGTTGGCAGCTGCAGAGTAGCAATTGGAGGCCTGGAAAAGGGCAGCTCTGGCTCAGGACCAGGTTCTGTGGCAACGGTAGACGAAGGACTGGATGGACGGGCAGGAGGCCTCCTTTTCCAAGGCAGAGAACAGGGGTGGCTGGTACCCAAAGGCACACTGGAAGGGTGACAGGCCAGTGGAAGAGCAGATCAAAGTGTTGTGAGCATACTCTACACACAACTGTTGTGACCAGGAGGAATGGTTCTGGGAGGCCATAAAATGAAGCACTATTTCCAACTCCTGGTTCATCCTCTCTGCCTGGCCATTGGAATGTGGGTGGAAGCCAGAGGATAGGCTGACGGATGCCCCGTGAAGAATGCCGAACTCCCTCAAGAACACGGAGGGGAACTGTGGTCCTTGATCTGAGACCACATCAACAGGGAGGCCATGTAGGTGGAATACATGGTGGAGTTCTGCAGTCTCTTTAGCAGAGGGGAGCTTGGGCAGAGCCACAAAGTGGGCCATTTGGCTGAACCGGTCCACCACTGTAAAAATGGCAGTGTTGCCATTTGATAGTGATAGACCAGTGACAAAGTCCAAAGAAATGTGAGACCATGGGCAATGAGGTACAGGCAGGGGATGAAGCAGACCAGCAGGAGCTCAATTTCCGGACTTGCTCTGGTTGCAGGTGGGACAGGCATTGACGTATTCCCGGTTGTCATTATCCACCAAAACTGCTGCTTCACCACCTCCATAGTATGGCAGATGCCTGGATGGCAGGAGAGTTGTGAGTTGTGTGCCCACTGGAGGACATCTGAGCAGAGTGTTGGGGGCACGTACAGGCAGTCTGGTGGACAGGCACTGGGTCCAGGTTGGCCCGCCACAGCTTCCTTGACCTTCTCCTCCACCTCCCATGTGAGGACTGCCACCAGGCAGGAGGATGGGAGAATGGTGTCTGGGGTTGAGGTGGGCTCCTCCTCCTTAGCAAACTGCCATGACAAGGCATGTGGTTTGACATTCCAGGAGCCGAGCCGATAGGAAATGGAGAAGTTGAAGTGGGTCAGGAATAACGCCCAGTTGATGGGCGGTCGCAGAGTTGTATCCTTGTTCTCCACAAAGAAGAATCCGGCTCTGGCGGGAGAGGAAAATGGACGGATGATGCCAGCAGCCAGGGCGTCATTGATGTACACTTCCATAGCCTCCTTTTCAGGTGCGGACAGAGAATACAGGCGACCCCGGGGTGGAGTTGTACCAGGCAGCAGGTCAATGGCACAGTCATAGGGGCGATGTGGAGGGAGAGAGGTGGCCTTGGCTTTGCTGAAGACTTCCCAGAAGTCAAGCTAGGAGGAACACCAGTCAGGTCTGGTACTTGACGGGAGGAATGGGAGGACAGTGGAGCAGCAGCTTGTCAGAGACAGACCTGGTGATACACCTTGCTCCAGCCCAGGATGGCTCCTGTTGTCCAATCAGTGTGAGAATTGTGTTGGCAGAGCCAGGGGAAACCCAGGATGAGGGGGTGTCGTGGAGACCGCAGGACATGAAACTGGGTGATCTTGTGATAGTTGCCTGACATGAGCATCTGAACAGGTACAGTCCGGTGGGTCACCATCCCAGAATGTATCCATCAAGAGCGCTGGCAGGAACAGGCTCAGGAAGGGGCACCAACTCGATCTCTGACTCTAACTGCTGAGCCAGTTCACAGTCCACCAAACTGACATCAGCCCCAGAGTCCACAAATGTGGCAAGAGTGTGGGTTCCATTGGAAAGCAGCAGCCAGGTCTGGCACCTTGAGCAATGGGAGGAAGGTTCAGATGTTCAGCTCACCAGTACTCTCCCCTCTACTGGTGAGCCCTGCCTTTTGCTGGACATCTTCCAGCAAAATGTCCAGGTTGGCCTCAGTACAGGCAGAGGTTCTCCCGGCGCCGCCGTTCACACTCCTCAGGGTGAGTTCTGGTGCATCCCACCTGTATTGAGACTGGGGCTGCATCTGGGGCTTCCAAACATGGCCCTGCCCAGGCTGAAGGTGGGACCACTCGAGGGGTGAAGCAGTGGCTCAGACTCTTCCTCCCATTCTCCCAATGCAGCGATCCACTCTGGATGTTAACTCTATGAGGGCATTGAGTGAGGAGGGGGGGTCGTGGGAAAGCAGTTCATCTTTAATCTAGTCCTCCAGACCAGCCATGAAGGCATTGCACTGTGCTGCCTCATTCCAGCTGCTCAAGCGTGCATGGGTGCGAAAGTCAATGGAATAGTCAGCGACGGAGCGGGGCCCCTGACACATTCCCAGCAGACCGCCAGCTGGATCTGGTTCGGACATGGGGATGCCAAACACCTTTCAGAGTTCCTCGGCAAATGTGTGGAAGGAGGAGCAGGCTGGAGTGCGTTGCTCCCACTCAGCGATCCCCCAGAGTTGAGCTCGGCCGGTGAGGTGATTAATGCCTCTTCTGTGGCGAAGGTGTATGGCTGCAGGGCAAAGAGAAGGCAGCAGATGGTGATGAACAGGTTACAGTTCTCGGGATCACCGGCATAGCGTTCTGGGGCACCCACCCGAGGTTCCATGGACTGCATGGCTGGAGCTGGATCAGGAGCTGGAGCTGGGGACACAGGAGACAAGGCTAGAGCTGGAGGCTGGGCAAGCGCTGGTGCAAACTGCTAGATCTGTGATGCCAGTGAAGCCAGCGGTCCTGGTTTGCTGCAGCTCAGTGAACCTCAGCCAAGGTGGAGGCTAATGCTGCTTCACCCATTACTTTCTTAAGGACAGTTTTGAGGCCAATCAAGTTGTCACTTCCTGGAAGGCATCTTGGAGCCAAAAACAGGATGTAACCATATTTGGACAAACAGCAGCGTGGCTATCAAAGCGTTCATGCCAGGGCTCATGGGAAGCTAATATTAGCTGCTAGCTTACTGATGCGGTAAAACTTCACCACGCTGTGTCGAACAAAGTCATATTACGGAGTTGTTAGTGTAAACACTTACAACCAGTTGCAGTCGAGTGTATCTCATGTATAACTATGAACTTATTGAATAAATAGAAGATAAGAAGGTCCGAATCGGTCGCACTTCACTAGCGAACTGTTGCTATGACGATATGTCAATTAAACCGCAGTACGGCAGTAATTTGTTGGATTATTTGCTGTAATATCTTAATAATGGAGCAAAAAGCAAAAGATGGACCACTACATTACTTATTAGAAGATCCAAATAAAATGTTTGAGACCATGATGACCCATGAAAAAAATGTATTCACTTCGTATTTTCAGATAGAAGTCCCATTTATCTCTACAGGAAAAAAGCTTCTTGGAGCCGGACAAATGGTTTCCCAGCGGCCGAGCAGTTGTATCACAACTTAAAGTTACTCCCGCATTGGCCTCACTGAACAGCCCTGGTCATTGCCTCCTGAAGGAGCACAACTTGTGTTGTCTACAACTGTAAAAAATTTCTGTTCTCACTCAGCTTCATTATCCCTACCTAACCCTGATGCTACTCTAATTTTTTAGATTATAGAGATTTTGAAGATGTAAATGACCTTTTGAGTGTTTTCAGCCACACCTGCACAGGCAGGCTTATCATAGCCCTGCCCCTCCCCTTCATCCCATCACTGCGTGCAAAGGAAGGTCAGCACTACAAGGGGGAGGAGCAGGAATTAATGGCACACTTAAAGAGGCTTCTCAAAACAAAGTGCACCTCACCTCAGGACATCGGGGTCATTAAAACACTCTGTTCTGCAAAGTCTGTCACCTCTCCTTCTCACACAAAACAGAGAGAAAAGGAACACCCCCAGGTCGTGTACTTTTCAGTGTTTACTCAAGGCATCCCTGCACGATCACGCATATGAACAAATATCAGTTAACAAGCCATTGCACCACAAAATGTACCATTAAATTCCAATGTATCTTTCGCAGCCCTACAGCATATACAGAGAGCCATTCATTCATATGATCCTCCTCCTTAAAAAGGTCTGCAAATATTATCACATGACCCACGGGTTATTAACAAGATAATTGCATTCATGTGCTGCTAATGCCCACACCTGGATTGTTACCCTTTTCTTGGCAGTCTTTTGTGTGAAATATCTGTTTTGCAATGCAGCAGTTCACTGAAGCACATGAAATGAACAAGGCGTGTTTTTTTCATTTTCCAAATTTATCAAACAACAGTGCACAAATGTTTGAACCAGGCAGTTAAAGAGGGATGAAAAGCCTTCCTAAATTCATACAGCAACATTAGCTGATATAGTGTAACCTCATTTCAGTCTTTTCCAAAAAATTACCCAATTTAACCATATTCACCACATGGCCAATAAAATTTAAATCTAATATAATGTGCCTACTGTCTGAAACCAACCTTTATAATAAAGATTTTTTTGTGCACTATTGTGTAGCTCAAAAGCAGAGGTGGCTAGTACTTTACATGTACTTGGGAAGTTTTTTCAAACATTTGTACTTCTGAAAGTAGTTGTTTTTCAAAATACTTACATTTGTGATTAAAAAAAAATGTACCTGAACATAGTTACATTTGGCCACAGCTCAATGAGTAGGAGAAAAGGATGAAATAGGAAAAAACTTAACAAAATGTAAACAATGAAATACAAAAAAATCACAAAATAATCAAGGAAATTAATAAAAGGAATAAACTAAGCAACAAAATAAAAAAAGGAAAGAATAATCAATAAACTTAAAAACTGAGCGAGGTAGTCAATGATATCACAAATGAACAAAATAAGCTACAAAATGAGCATAAATGATCAAAGCAACCAAGTAGATTTAGAAAAGTGAACAATATAATCAAGAAATATAGCCAAACACAAACACAGTAAGTAACCAAATGAGCAAAAATGATCAAAGTAATAATGTAAGTTAAAACAAAGAACAAAATAAGTGTCACAAACTGAACTGAAAAATCAAATAATTTTTAAAAATGAAGAAAATTAGCAACAAAACTGAACAAAACAAACAAAATAAGCAAACAAAATAAGCAAATAATAACCAAGGAAATAAACAAAAATAACCAAAATAGCTGTGTGAACATAGTGTATGAGACCATAACAAATTGCACATTAAAAAATACTCACTACTTGATTAGTTTTTTATGAGCTACTCTTACTTTTAGTCAAGTACATCTGTTAATGAGAACTTCTACTTGTACTTGAGTCATTACAATTGTAAAATAACAGTACTTTTAATTGTGTATTGTTTCTGTTTACCCACCGCTGCTCGAAAGACAACTTGCAGGCACCTTCTTATTTCTGCACATCTAGAGATTTTCACTATAGCAAAATAATGTTTATTGGCCAACATCCTCGGGTAATGTCAAACTCTTAGGTAAACCTGCTGGGTGACACTTGAATGCCAAATTTCTGTGAGTGTCATTGTGCAGTGATATCACATAAGTGTGTTAATGAGTTAGAGAAATGTGTTGATTCATCTCGTTTTAATTAGCACTACCTTCATTGACTCCATTTTGATAACACTTTGCTAAAGTTAATGACTTATTTAGCTCATTATGATATCTGTGTGTGACTGAAACACAGCCTTTTATAATTCTGTGCCTTGGAGCAAAATTGGCAAATTGCATAAAATTGCTGAAGTTAATTTAATAAGCTTTGTCTTTCAAAGACATAGGCAGACATTTATTCAGAACAGCCTCTTCACTTTGAGATTTACTCAAATGTGTGCTTTGTGTTTGGGTGTGTGTGTTTGACAGGGAGAAAGCGTGTACAGGCATGTTTCCATGTGTCAGTGACTGTGTGCACACTGGGGATGGGTGGGGTGATAGGGAACATGCCCAGATCCCCTGTCTCTCTACGCTGCATGCCCATACAGAAAAGGTTAAATCTGATACTTTGTCACAGTTTGCAAACAGAAGCGTCCTGTGGGGCCGAGGGGTCAGCTAGACTGAACCTCCAGATCACCCATCTGTGTCAGCACCGGAGGACGAGGGAGGGTGATGGTGTGTGGCTGAGATAAAAGAGATGGTCAGTGCCAGAACCAGAAGTAAAGAGATGATGATGGGGGTGGGAGAGGCTACAAACAAAAATGACAAGTAATAAGCCTACAACCACAGATGCTTTGAGAACAAAAACTTGGAGGAACCTCTTAAACAAATACTTGGTGCAAATTGAAGTGCAAATAAAAGATGGGGGAAGCAATTCCAAAAAAACAAAAACTGATGATATTTGAATTCAGCAGCCAAACAAACACCCTTCTCTTCTGCTCATCAACTGAAGCTTTCCATTTGAAGGTTTTCCATTGTCCTTGTCCTGTGCATGAGGATAAGCACACACTTCCGGTTGAGTGGTGAGCATGCATTTGAGCCACTTTGGTTTTCCCATTCACAGAAACAGCCGTGAATACAAATATTACATTTTTCAGCAAGCACGCAGAAAGAACAACTAGAGGGCATGTTCACTGTATTTGACAAGAGGTGTGTACTAGAATAGAATCACTTACCCCATCTTAAGTTAAGGCTAATGCTAGCCTAGGTTAAGGTCAAGGCTATCATTAGCCTCTGGAGGGACAGTAATTGTAACTACAATAAAGTGGGCAGGTGATAGTCAAAGTCTCAAAATGTGGGGAGCAGTACCTATCAGCAGCTTAGCTCTGTGAGCACCAGTCTTTGTTAACGTAGATACACAGTCCACGTCCCAGGGTCACGGTAGTGATTGCTCCAGTGGAAGGTGCATCCTTCTAGCTGCACAGCCATGTCTGTGATCCCAGGGTGCACCCTGGTTTTACTCATAATCATCATACAGGAGGTATATAAGTTGTCATTTGTCATCCGCAGCTGTTTTCAGCAACCACACTAATAATAGTAATAGTAACATCCATTCACTGTTCATTTGTTTCTTGTAAGACCACTCAGAAACTTAGTTACGCTTGCATTTATAAGCTTGCATTGATTTATATTTTATATTTATTTATATTCATCTATTTATTTATATTTATTTATTTAAAAGCTTGCATTTATCACCATCCCCACCAGACATCTATTGTTTACAAAGAAAAGCAATGAAGCTACCTACTGTATCTAAACCTCTCCCCTCTCCTCAACCCAGAACCTCCACATAAGACATATCCGGGCATTTCAGGAAGAGGGTACCGCACTATCGGGACAGTGTGTATAATACTGTGTATCACACAAAGGTGCCATAAAATTTATGTAATTTGTTTGATAAATATTTAAAAAGTAGCAAGTTCGGACAACCAATGGATTTTTGGCAATTCCTCAATGTGGAAACAGACATGCAGACTATAACAAAGGACTCCATCTGGATCCCAACAAAGAGTCTCTGGTGAGAGGAATAGTTAGCTGTTAGCTCACATTCAACAGGAGTGGCTTTCTCACAGTGAAAGCACAACAACCACTTAAGAGTTGCTGTTCACATCAGTGAACAGCCAGAGCGTGGTGGGAGTAAACTAGTAGCACATTTCTTTGCCGCTATCTTAAGGCTCAATTAGCCCTCTGTTCACTGACCCTAACACTGTGTGTGAAGAGGGTGTAATGAGGGGAAATAGCACAAGTGACTCCATGCTTTTTGTGTCTTTACATAATATTGGGAACGCCAGCATGCCTCAACAACTGAGGTATCAATGAAAGTTGTAATTCACAGAAATCGTGTTGATATTATTCTTAAACTGAATCAGATTTTGTTATTAAATAGTGTGATTAGGGAAATTTCAAAGCAATTTTTATTTTCTTGCTATCTTTACATACAAAGTTCTGCATATTTTAAACATACAGCTTCTTTCTCAGGACGTAGTAAACTTTTACATGGTCTGGTTGAGCAAAAAAGTAACATCTTAATTTAAGCTCCATATGGCATCTTTGCAACAGCAGACCATGTGAGGGAAAAAGATAGATATGCCAGGAGACTGTGCATTTCCAGTTCAAGATGTCCCAAATATAATGTCTTACCAGAGATTCAGCACTTTATTTATCCCAGAAAACAGGCTGCACCATTTTTCCAAAGTGGAGCACTGTTGAATACATTTAGGCTACTTCATTTGTTAAATCCAATGTATGTGCTGGTCTCTAGTAATACGGATAACAATAAGCATGAAGATATGTGTTACGACTTTGGTTTAAATGTCAGTTTGCAATCAAAAAGGTAGAAACAAGTTGAGAGCATATTCTGCCCTGTCTCCCCTGAGACAGGGCAGCTGTGTGCTATATACTTCTCCTGTATTGGTGTGTGCAAGTGTGTTACAGTATTTGAACCAGCATAATCCATTGTCAGCACCTTTAACTAGTCCCCACAGTGCAGCGTTGTAGTAAATAAGCCTTCACACCTTTCAACTGCTCATTTAAGAGAACACATCACTTTACTTTACTTGGAATTAAAGACTTAAAAGATTAACGTAAACAAATAGAGCAGTGAGGGATTACAGCCAAATTATTTGCAGATTTATGTTACACATTGACCTACTCTGATTAACTTTTGACTGTTTAACCTATCACATTACAGCTCAAGGGCTAATTTTAATCATTTTTGTCATTGCTCTCACCTCTCATTACTATTGTAAATATTTAGAAATTTGGGGGACCTGTCTCCTGAGGGTGTAAGTCTTGGTAAAGATGAATTGTATTGCATCTGGTTAGGAGTATTTTATGCATCATCAAGTTACATAAGGAGGATATATGATCAGAGCCCCTCATCTGCTAAAGATACTGCAGGTGGTAAAATACTTTCCAGCCTGTGTGCATGTGAATAGCAACTTGCAAACACGTACTTAAATGTCATAAAATATAGCACAGCCTTTTTGGGGCACATCGCTTTATAATAATGTCACATAGCACTTTACCATAAGTACTTGATATGCCAGCATATACAGTATACTCAAGGGATATACAGTATGATATATTAAAAATGCTCTATTCTATTTTTGGCCCAATTTGAGAAGAGCTTTTCTCAGTTAGTAGAACGTGTTTTACAAATGCATGCATGGTTGCCTTTTTATGATAACTCCCACCATATGGGATTTGGTCATGCCAGAGATTATTTTTATTATTAAGTAGTCCTGTGTCTCAAAAGCCTGTGTGTAACCAATCCTAAATGACTACTCCTCGGTCAAACACACCAAACCCTATAAAATGTCACCACAGCTTTTGTGAAAATGACATCTGTACGAATGCCATGACTGGGGCAACCTGACTGGGATCATGCCATTGGAATGCTAGAGGCAGGGTGGACCATCAGACAAGTTGTCAGAGCAGTAAATGTTCATCACTCCACAATAGTTCACTTACATCAGTGTTATTTGACCACAGGAACAACAGCAGACCAACCACAACCTGGTCAACCATGTGTAACAGACAAACCAGGAGCAATATATCAGTCTCTTGCACCTCAGGAACAGGTACTAACCCACCACCATTACAGCAGCAGGGATTATTGGCACACACAATAGATCTAGCGATAGGAAGTCCAACTCTTTTCAAAGATTCAGCTCATTTGGCTCAGTTAGAAGAACTGGCTCTTACAGCTCCCAAATGGCTCTTCGTTTAGTATCACCCCAGGCCTTTTATTTTAGCCCAATTTAGCAATTATGACTGTTTCCTGCATCAGAATCCTGTATGGACTCTCAGCAGAGCTGAGCACAATCAGCTGAGGATTCAGCTGTCAGCGTCAGGAGTCAGCTCTTCTTGTTCACTATGAAGAATCAAGTCGCAGAGCCAGGCTGTTCGCAAATGACATGCAGTATTACTAAATAGATCAGTCAATGCAAGGACATAAGCGCCATACATTGTTGAAGTAACAAAACTGACATTTTTCAGTATTTTGTAATTGATTACGTTATTATATAGTGTTCATTAAAAGGTGATAAGAAAGAATATATGAGTGGTCATTTGCATCCAACACAAACTACACCTGTGGTTTTGCAAATAAATATGAATGGTAAGCACGTAACACATAATTCCATAATATGTGCTGCCAATACACATCACCACAGAGCACACAAACAGTGGCTCTCCTAGTTACTACAGTAATATGATGTACACAGTCAGAAAAACACCAGGTTGTGTTATGAGATCACATGGCATGTTCAGTCCCCCAGGGTGAATTTTCAGGTGCTGTCTCCTCGTGTCTGTTACTCACTGCAACAACACCAGCAAACTGTACATGAGGCTTATTTTATTCCTGTTACAAAAAATGCAATCGCTGATTACTTACACTGGCAGCAGATCAGCAATGACAAGATAATAGCTCACTCTATGGTTGACTAAACTAATAGTCAAGTCTCTTATCCGACCTAGACAGATCATATTCACTGATGATATTGTATAAACGAACAAGAAGGTGTTCACTTACAATTATTAATCCAGATTACTGTTCTTTGGAGTCCATCTGAAACAGTGCGCATGAGACAAAGTACCTTTTGCTGCATGAAAATAAGCAAGCCTTCGGATGAGTACGCATGGAGTCCAAGCCATTTACAGGAAATGGCAGAGTAGTTTGGGAGGGCAGTAATATCATCGCTCTACCATCTGCCAAGAACTCAGCATTAGCATCTTTCTCTGCTTTTCTTTCGCTGCTGCACAAACACACAGATAGCTCCATTTTTAGTTACTTGTCTGATGTGGAAAACCATATTTGTGCATTAAAGTGTTGATGTGCATAGAGCACTCACAGAATCACATGGGAGAATCTGAGTGACGTTAGCCACTCTCAGAGGATTGCAGGGGCTGGCACTGGGCACGCCTGCCTGCTGCTTTACTCTGCTGGGAACCTGAGAGTGTCAAGTCCCTGTCAGAGTGAAAATAAGACAGAGTGAGATTGGAAAGCAGGTAGAGTGGAGTGAGTGAATGAAGAGTGTGGAGGTGGAAAATCACAGATGTAAATGTGTCCCTGTGGAGAAAGGATGTGCTATGAAACAAACATCGTATCAAGAGATCCAGCTAGCAGAGAGTCATCTGTGACTCATTCACAGAGGCTCCGTGATTGACTGGGAGTTCCAGATGCCACAGACACATAAAAAAGTGCAATATGTACAGCGTATGGTTCTCAAATGACAAAGATTTACAGCTCTCCAAAGGGCTCTACACAGTAGAACAGGCTTACAGAATATTCCAATGGAGCAGCAAATCTTTCCTTTATAACTGTCCAACACATGACTTCATATGACCTGTTTTCTCTATGTTCTCATTCAGGAAACACATACAAATGTATCAATGAATAATAATTTGGAGACATGTGTCATCACCTTGAATTAATGCTTTTCACTGTTGGAGCCTGTTCGTGTGATGTCCATTGGGCCTGGACCACAATACACTTACTCTGGGCGTTCGTACAACTACACCCATGCAGGCACACATAGAAAAATGAAACCACACGTAGTCAGAACATACATAGCATGTGGTTTCCATTAACATACACTGTCACCACCATGTGGCAATGGAACGGCCACAAATCCAGCAGCTACAGAGCGAGCACTTTCAACACACACCACACGCAACATTTCCCTCATGGCCACTTTACTAACATCAGTTCCCTTGATTCATGTATTTGCTCATTGATTCATATTTATAAAGCAAAAATATGTGGACCACAGTTAATTCTTGGACATACTGCATACACTAATGTAGGTGGGAATACATTTGATCTGATCATCCAAGCCAATCTTCTTATTTCATAAGCAGGTCTGTATGCAGGGTGCAGAAAATAGTGTACAAAAATAAAGGTGGTTTCCTAAAATCAAATTAAACTGAAAGGCTGGAGCCTATTTTTACAGAAAGTAAGCAACTAAGTAAATTTTAGTTATATAGCACTTTTCAAGACAAAAGTCACAAAGTGCTTTTCAGAATTAAATAAAGTGAAACAAAATAAAATGAAAGAATTTCCAACAGTTAACCTCTTAAGCCCCAGCCTCTATTTTAGGCCTTTTTTCAGGATTGTGATATTTCATATGTTGGTGTTGGAGTTATGTTTGGGGTGTGTAAATATGACTTGTATGTTCTTGTAGCAGAGTTTCTCCTGTTTAATTTGATGTGCTGTATCATTATATTGCTATGTGATAAGTGCAGTATGTTATCTTTTTATTTTAAATAATTTTTTTGTTATTGAGCAATAGCCCCTGTATCTGGGGGCATGGGAGTTTAAGAGGTGAAGACAGTGTAAAGGCCCATTTATACTGTACGCAAGTGTGTTGCATATCAAACACTGTCAAACGTTGCTGGCATTTATATTCCAATGCATACTTTATGTTGGTGTGGATGTACACAATACATCCACTAGCAGGCAGTGTTGAGTTCAGACTGTCCTCTAGTGTGGAGTTACATTGGATTTCTGTCTGAAAATATTAGGCAAAAATGTTTTGTCATGAGTCACTATGCTGTCAAACATTTTATTTGGACCCTCTAATAAGTGATCCGGTCCATCTTTACCTTTCTGCTCTGTTGTTAAGATATTATGGCAAATAATCCAACATATCACTGCCATGCAAAGGCTTGATTACAGGTCCAATCAATCGATTCAATTCAATCTTTATTTGTATAGCGCCAATCATAATCACCGATTATCTCTACGTGCTTCACAGTTCGAGGCCGAGACCTCATGACTATACGGAGAGTAAACCCAACAGAACCACCGAGAGCAAGCCAAAGGTGACATGTTGCTATGGTAACTAGTGTTGCCGGTGGAGTCGGACCGAGTTTGACCTTTGTATTTTCTATTTATTCAATAGGGACATAGTTTTACCTGAGATACACTCAAATGCAGTTGTGGATAAGTGTTTACACTAACAACACTTTAATAGGACTTTGTCTAACACTGCTTGGTGACATTTTAGAGCATCCGTAGGCTAGCAGTTAGTTAGCTTTCCCTACGCTCCGCTGGCACCGCCGCCGTTTGTACAATTATGGTTGCATCCTGCTTTTGGCTCCAAGGTGACATTAATATGTAGTCTATGGCACAGACTGTCCTCAAAAAGTTGAGCCATTTCTGTACATCTTTTGGTGTTTATGTTGCGTTATATTCTTTTTCTTCTGCTATTCCTCCACCACATGACCTGTACTGCGCTAGAGCTCCCCCACAATTTCTGGTGGCACTGCACCATTTTCTACATTAAGGACGGATCCATAAGCCCCCCCAAAAAAGTACCAAATTTGCAACATAATGCACGCTCAGACCGGGGGGAACGCCCCCCTCTGCATGTGAATGCTGGCTTAGGGTAGAGTATAAATGGGCCTTAAGAGAGCAGAACTAAGTAAAAACAAGCCAATACAAGTAGATCTTAAGCTTTTTCTTGAAGATAACAACAGGGTCCACAGTTAAGTTCAAAGGCAGCAGGTTTCACAACTGGGGAGCCACAACCTTGAAAGCATTAACTCCTTTGGTCCTTACTGTGGACTGGGGTAGCACCAGTAAGACTTGGTCATAGGAACTCAGAGATCTGCAAGTTACATATGGGTGTAAAAGTGTCTGACCATAAAGAGATTTGTAGGTCATCACCTGAATCTTGAACTGAGCCTGACAGATTATGGGAAGCTGGTGTAAGGAGGACAGAATTGGTGTCACATGAGACCTTTTACTGGTGGTGAGTGAATAGTGAATTACAATAAAAGAGCCTTGATGAGATTAGAGCATGAATGATCATTTCCATTTTAGAATGGTACAGGTAAATATACTTTTTTATACACTGTATCTATTAAAATGTACATACATCCATTTGGAAGCTATACAAACATTTCATCAAGAATCATGAGTTCCATCAGCAGCATCCACTCTCCCTCTGTTCATGCAGTTCTCTAAATTACATGCAGTTATGGGCAAAACTGTGTTCTGTGAGATCACAACAACCTCAACCTTTGGTCTTTGGCCACCAAAATATTTTCAGTTCACTCTTTGTGACTCAAAGTGAATGTTTGTACCAAATTTGAAGAAATCCCCTTAAGACCCTCCTGAGAAATTGCATTCCCAAGAATGATAGACACAAGGTTACAGCAAATGACCTCTGGCCTGCAAAATCTTTTCAGTCCATGTTTGTACCAAATGGATACATCTCAAAATTCAGCTGAAGTACATGCAATTGTACAAAACTGTACTCAGGGTACCTATACCAGCTAATATTTTCTTTCTGCATTGACTGTGGAGGTTTTTTTAAGGAGATAAAACCATGATTGCTGACAGTGACTAATATTTTAGTTTTCCCCTTATTCCCAAAGAGAAATGTCCTTATAAGCTGTTTACATGGGCAATTAAAATAAACATTCCACTTACTGTATATGTCTGCTTACATGCTACTCATACCCTGATTATAAACAGGGTTTTCCACTGTCTGCAGCCATTCTGTGTGAACTCAGTCTTTAGTTGTCAATCGTTCAATCAAAAGGTTCTTTTTTATATTTGCTTACATTTAAATACCTGCTGATGTCATAAGGTTAAAAGAAAGACGCTTCTGCTTTCAATTCATTTTCCAAACCCACTGTAATCATGTCTAGAGAATCCTTATAGAACCAGAATAATATCAGCATATTCCACATGTTTAAGTGGGAAAACAGTGAATTTGGGAATATGTCTCTTACATAACACCTTATGGAATCAGAACATTGTCATATTCAGAATATTAGTGGAATATTAGTGTGTATATAAACATACTCACTGTCTTCTATGTCAGCTTTCTTTCCAAACCTTCACTGAAATAAATTAGAAATCTGCTTTGTGCTGTTGTTGACTTGACATCTCTGAAAAGTGATAGGAAACACTATGTCATTGTCATTGACTCAGGACACAACTGATTCTATTTATAGACAATGAAAAAACAAGCTTCTGCACCAGGAGTCAGCCACCTTTACAATATAAAGAGCCATTTTTGAACAGAAAGGGGAAAAAGTGTCTGGAGCTGAAAACAATATTCCAACCCTTTATATACCACATGGAATACAACCCATGCTTTTGGTTGGAAACAACGCGAGCCTTTAATTTTATTCTTTCTTGTTCATTAAGTTGATTAATTTGTTCATTTTGGTGTGTGTGTTTTTTTACAGTTTGATTATTTTCTTCTTTTTGATTAAGCTTTTGTTAAATTTTTTTAATTATTTTATTCATTTTTGTAATGTTTCCCCCATTTATCTTTGTGATGTTTTTTATTTCATTATTTTATTTAGTTAATTTTCTTGTTTATGTTCACTTACTGGACTATTTTTGTTAATTTTCTGGAATATTTTTGTCTGTTTTATTCATTTTCATTCAGCTGATGTATTATTTTACTCATTTGTCATTTGTTCCAGGTTTATTATGTTTAATCTTGTCCAATGTCTAATTTATTACATAATTTTGCACATTTTTGATCATTTTATTTATTACTTTTTTAATCTTGTTCATTTTCTTGATTATTTTGTTCATTTTGTAGATTATTTGCATCATTTTTTTCTTCATTTTTATTCATTATTCAGTCCATTTTGAGTTATTAACATGTTGCTTCCATCAGTGAACACAGCCACGGGAGCCATTGGGGAGCGGCTAAAGTGCCACATGTAGCCCTGGAGTCACAGGTTGCAGACTCCTGTTCTATACAATGAGATTTGTTTTTTCAAGCAGCAATTTGTTAATGTAATTTGCATGAGATAGTTGGTAACATTCCTGTAAGAACCTATCACTATGTAGTTTTAGTAATTTGAAATATTCTGTGGTCAGACTAGTAGAACTATATGCAACCACACATACAGGTTTGTGTGAGGCTGGCATTGCTATTGTGTGTAGAAGTCAGCATTCATTCTGAAACAGGCAATTACAGAAACTGCAGCCACCCATATAGATCTGGAACTTGATTAACAGTTTGAATTTTTATTTTTGACAATGCTATTTTCTTTAACCAAATGTTTTTGCAGCATGATCGATAGCACCATTATTTCCTCACAAAACATAGTTGCAGTGATAGATCAAACGACAAACATCTGCAGAGTAATTTAGGTCTTGTGGGTGCTCTTGTTTATGAGTCTATGTGAAAACCATTTTGAATTTTTAACCACTGAAATGAAGCCCTGACCTACAAACTGAGGACATTTTGGTCCATCACCATTAGATGGATGTTTATGTCTGAGGGTTAAGACATGGATATAAACGTAGGGTTAAATTGGGTTAAGGTTAGGGAATATATCAGTGACTTTCCTCAAGATGCCATTTTTCACAAGCATGTTTGTTTGTACTGGAGGTTAGAGCTGAAGTGGGTGTCTGTCCTGGTCCCTGTCCCAAGTTGGGCCATAAAGTTATCCAACGTCACCACAGGAATATTGGATGGCTGTCAGCACTCTAAATTAAAAACCACAAGATCGCAGCATTTAATTTGTGTGTTTCTACCTCTAACAGAGTGGGACTGCCTGCCTCCTTAATGCTGAGAAGTGTGCATATGTGTGTATATGCATACGTGTGTGTGTGTGTGTGTTCCTGGTTACTTTTACAAAGCCTCTGTACTGATCTGCCTCTTCTGCCTGTCTTCCTATGGAGACAGAGTCAGACAGGCTGGCCCAACTTAATGGCATTATGTAAAACAACATGGATGAATAATTTTTTGTGATGGAAGTTATTTTTATTTTGATAAAAAAAAGGTACAACATGAATGGTTGAACAGTGGCATGACCCATTCCATCAGCAAAGTTTCATTTAAATCAAATTAGTCCAAATGACAAGACAATTTACCCTGACTAAAGAGTTGAAAGTAAACTCAATTCAAGGAAGAGCAGGGTGTTTAAAGATAATTATGTGTCTGCACAGATTAGCATACTGTTGGTGAATATGGTAAACAGGAGTTATTCCAGACCCCAGTATGATTAGTGGCTTAACAACAGAAGAGCAGTAGAGCGCATTATTCTGTTTACAAGCTTGAAATTAAACTTAATATTCTAAATTGGACACTGTTGAGCAGTCAAACTTTTTCATTAAAAGTCAGTAAAGTCTGAAGGAGGAATCAAACCTTTGGTAAATTCAGCAGATTTGATAGAGTGAATGTTCCCTTTAATATAAGAAGTGCGGATGTAAACGTGAACTCTGATGTACTCTTCGGTATCCACGTTCAGGGACCATAGCAGATCTTTCACCAGCAATGAAGCATGTTAACTTTCAGCCATTTCAGATACATGACATTTCTCTGACCTCCGTTGCAAAGAGCACTGCGAAGCGGAGACAGTGCAAATGCCCTTTAACTGTCAGTACCATCGTAATGCAGAAGTGAAGAGAGAAATGCATGTGAGTGGACGGTTATTAAAATATGTATAAAATTCTGATGACAAAATTTCTAACCTCGTCCAAGATGGAGCATATTGGAAAGCGTGGATAATGTAAGGTCATCTTATCATCCAAACAAAGGAAAACCAACACCACCTACTAGACTGCACTGCAAATAAAATGCACAGTCCAATTCCAAATAAGTTGGGACATTCTGTAAATATAAGAAAAACAGAATACAATAATTTGCAAAGCTTTTTCAACTTATACTTCCCTGACACAGTACAAAGACAAAATATTTAAAGTTCAAACTGATAAGCTTCTTGTTTTTTGCAAATATTCACTCATTTTGAATTTGATGCATGCAACATGTACAAGAAGAGCTGGGACAGGGCCAACAAAAAACTGCGTTAAAAACCAACATTATTCTATAAAGGACATTACTATGTATGCTCAGGAAAACCACTGGCAGTTAACACAGTTCATCACTATACCTACAGTTGAACCCCGGATTATGAGATTAATCTGTTTTGGGATCAAGTTCGTGATACAAAAAACTTGTTTTCCCCATAAGAATACATGTAAAACCAATTAATCCATTCCAAGACCCAAGAAATCTCCCATATGTACACACCTGTACATTCACTTTTATGTATTATTATTACTTGGAAAGGAAATTATGTTTATTATCTGAAAAGGAATGCATGAAATTAGTCCTAAAAAATATTTATAATGACACATTACCTATTACGGGTTTTCTTCTCACTATAGAATAATCGAGCGGTTGTTTACTTTTATAACACTGCTTTAATGCATGAACTCTGGGCATGAACAAACAGGAAATAACACATGACAAGATGCGGCTTCTAACTCTCACGGCCGTAAAGCGGCCGCTGCCGTAAAGTGTCTCAGTAACATAAAGCTGCAACACACAGTAGCTTACTCTCTTAAAGCCGTATATGACACTCACCACTAGCATCCTTCTTACGGCCCATGATGAAAAAACACAAAATGAAGCACCATTTCAGGTGAAAAAAGGCAAAAATGTGAAGCACAATGCAGCGCGAGTTTCACTTCTACGTTTCCAGTCGTCGGTGAGTAGCGTGTGCTCTGCACGTGCTCTCGCTCCTGTGAACTATTTTACTTGCAACCCGAGTTTTTGCACGTGAACGAGTACAAAATTTTGCCCGATGTCTTCCTCCTAACTCAAAAAATTTGTTTGCCAAAACACTTGTATCCAGGGGTTCCACTGTATTAACAACACCCAGACACACTGCCCATTTCTCTGGACCTCAGCTCACCTGAGATGGACAGACACAAAGTGAAAAAGTGTCCACATTTCAAATTGTTTTTGTAAATCATGAACATCATGTCATCTGGGCTAAAGAGTATAGGACCATTCAGATTTTTAATCAGCACAAAGTTTAAAGTAGCATCTGTGATGGTACAGGCAATGTGTTAGCGCCCCCCGTGGGTGACTTGCACATTAATGCTAAAAGGTACATACAGGTTTTGGAGCATGTGCTGCTATCCAATCAGTACCTTTTTCAGGGAAATCCCTGCTTATTGAGCAAGACAATAGCAAGACACATTCTGCATGTGCTACAACAGCATGGCTTAGTAGTAAAAGAGTGCAGATACTAGACTGGCCCGTCTGCAGTCCAGACCTTTCTCCCACTGGAAATGTGTGACGCATTACAAAAGCAAAATTCAACAACCTTCAACAATTACTGTCCTTGGTTCCTAAAGATTTATTCAGCGTTGTAACAGGAAAGGTGATGTAACACAGTGGTAAACATACCCCTGTCCCAGCTTTTCCGGAACATGTTGCATGCATCAAATTCAAAATGAGTGAATATTTGCAAAAAAGTTCAGATCAGTTTGAACATTAAATATCTTGTCTCTGTAGTGTATTCAATTGAATGGATTTACGAATCATTGTATTTTGTTTTTATTCATCTTTTACACAACATCCCAGCTTTATTGGAACTGGGGTTTGTACATGTATAAACACAGAAAATTCTGTTTACTTTAAATATTCTGTTTTCTCCTGTGGGGATTAGTGAATTAAGCTTATGGTATCCAGATATAAACTGTGAAGTAATCAAAATATTGTCTGAGTTAATTTTAGTTTATAGTTAAATAATTACAAGTTGAAAGTATAAAGTTCTGTCAGAAAACAATTAGAACACACACTAATATTGTCTGACGTTTACTTTCAGTGCTGTAATGTTATGAGGTGCCTGTTGGCTGGGAGCGCTTACCATGAGCGCACCTTAATGTCAAGTAAAATTCCTTGTATGTGTAAAAGCATGCTTGGCAATAAAGTTCATTCTGATTCTGATTCTGATTCCGTAGTCATTAATATGTTGCCCTTTGGCGAGTCACTACATACTGTACATGCTACATAGTCTGTAGCATCATAGCAGTGTTTGGTTGAAATTTTCACAAATGAATTCTTGTGCATTTTACTCAATATTGTGAGGCAGTGAGATCACTTGTGTGCTCACTTTCGAGTAGGACACGCAGATTATTATCTGACACTGTAAATCCCTGACAAATTTCTGTATAAAGTATCAGCGTTAAGAATGTCTACACAGACATGTTCTGAGGCCTGCTCAGGCTCCAGTGAATCAGATAGTTTAGATGGGGAAAGAGTGGAAAATGAGGCATGAATCTTAAGGTTATCCCATGTAAATATAAAAAACACTAGGCTACAAATGATTTGACCACAGTCTGACATGTGTGTTAAAGGCAAAAAACATCTCAGCAAGTCATTCTGAATGTGCACGCATACTCGATGTACACAGTTCCTCTCTCTCCTCTATGTAAAATATTACTTAGGGTTTTTCTACATTTTCAAAGAATGACTTTGGATATGTCCCATAAGAAACTAGCCAGGACCTGTTGGTGCAACTGATTTTACAAATTGAGGAGAGAGCAAGTCATAATCAACAATGTTTATCCTGGATGGATTTATGTCTCTATGACGCTATGCTAAATGTCAACAAAGAAAGACTTCTTATACTTGTGTTGACTAAATGTATCTTAAACACACTGGGTTCTTATAAATGTAGTGTTTGCTTTAGTCTGAAGTTTTCTTTAAATGTGCCTAAACAAAGTTCAATGATTAATAATTTCAAGAATTGTCTCAACAGTCACTATCAATGGGAAATTATGAAGATTATGACAGGCAGATTGATATCCAACATGGTAAATCTCAGAAGAATTTCTGTATTTGGAGTCTTTCCTCCCACAAAGTCAACACAGACACATCAGAGGTCTGGTCAGGATTCAGAATATCAAATAGCCACGATGGAGAAAGGGTACGTCCTGTAGTTGACTAAAGTGAGTGGAACCATCTGTAGAGCATTAGACTCAAAGTATGCAGCCCTTGTCTTCAACTGTATAAAAACACAAACCGACCTCTCTAATCTGACCTGCCCAGCCTCACTATTTATTATTTCAACCTGAGAAGGAAATGTTTGGTGACTGGACCTACACTGAACTGGTAACTTGGACTGTAGATGACTGCAGAAGATGTGGGGCTTTACATAGGTGTGTCCAGAAGCACTGGTAGCAATTACAGGCCCCTTAAAAACGCAAGCATTTCTGACCTGGCAATAGTATCAATGTACTATATACTGTGTAATCCTTGGTATGTTCAGTGTCCCATCTGGATTAGGCACTGGGATTTGCAAAACACAGTGTAACAATGATACTACACGTGATGTGTAATTTTGAATGACTAATAGCGATTAATCAGGTGAGTGTGTATGGCTGGGACACAATGGTAAAAGCAGCTGGACCACATAGAAAGCATGTGAGACTGTGTCTTTGATTTGTCACAGTGCTACTAAGGTCGTATCACCCTAAATATGGTGTTAAAACAGATGCTGACAGAAACACGAGGTGTCTGTGCAATACTCACACATTTTTAACGTCTATCCTGGGCCACGGTTAAGTAAAATGGCAACATTTATAGTGGCTGATGTGGACCCTTGTTGACACTGGAGGTGAAAAAAAACAATGATTAAAATGCTTTTACTCTGTACCAGGAGTCTGCAACATGTGGCCCTCTGGCCCCTCTCCTGTGGCTCCTGTAGTTCTGTGTAGTAATGGAGGTTACACATTAGAATAAATCAGAATGAACAAAATAAGCACAAAATCAACAAAAAGGACTAAATAATGAACAAAAATTGCAACAAAACTGAAGAAATAATGATATAATAAATGATAAAATACACAACACTGAACAAAATAATCAAGCCAGTGAACAAAAACACAAAATGAACAAAAATGATAATAACAAAATGAATTACCTTAATTCAAAACTGAACAAAATGATGCAGAAAATGACAAATAAATACATTAATAAAATGTTTACAAATAGTAAAATAACTGAATGAGAAATTAATTGAAAATATGAATAAGAAATAATCAACAATA
>JAQQAE010002386.1:0-18541 GCA_029823295.1 Pseudamia nigra
TCAACATTTTTACGCCAATTTTTACACTTTTACGGCAAATGAATATCGGCTCCAAATATTGGTTATCGGCCTCCTTAGCAAATAATGATCGGTATCAGTCCTGAAAAACCCATATGGGTCGATCACTAATTACTATCAGTCAAGACAATGTATTATACAGTATCAGTTATTGAAAGGTATTATAATCTGGAGTTTGGTCAGACGTCCATATTCAGTGTCCTTTCTTTATTTTTGTTGTTTTCAACATTGTACAGTAATATTGAAGAGATTGAGGTTATTACCAAATATGGAATTTAGTCAATAATAACGTGTTAAATATTTCAGAATGTTTTTATATATTTGATTCTTGAAAGTAGCCACCTTTTACTTTTAATGAGAGCTTTGCTCAGTCTAGTCATTCTCTCAATCAGCATCATGAGGCAGTCACCTGGAACAGTTTTCCAATCATTTTGACAGCGTTCCCAGAGGTATTTGTTGGCTGCTTTTCCCTTACTCTCCATTCCACCTCATGCCAAACGATCTCAAATGGATTTAGATTGTGCGATTGTAGAGACCAAGTTATCTGATGCAGAACTCCATCACTGCGTTTGGGGTCCTTGGTGGAAATGGCTCTTGCGGACAAGACAAGATGCCATGTCGCTGCAAAATGCTGTGCTAGCCATGCTGGTTAAGTGCACACTCTGTTTTGACTAAGTCACTAACAGTGTCACTATCAAAACACCCTCACACCATAACACCTCCTCCTCCGTGCGTCATAGCGTGAACCACACATTCAGCAACAGCCTCCTGTCAAATATGGACTCATCAAACACAAGGTAGAGCGTTCCTCTCATCTAATGGCCATTTTAATTTTTCTTGGCTCAAGCAAGTCTCTTTTGCTTTTTGTATTACCTTCTTTGCCACAATTCAACTATGAATGCCTGACTCTCGCAGTCTCCTCTGCACCGGGGATGTGGAAATTTGTCTGCCACCTGCTGTATTGCGGCTGGCATCCAATAAACTTCGACAAAGCTGCAGCAGGCTAAGCGTGGAAGAAGGCCGGTTATATCTTGCTATTTTCTTCGGAAAAGACAAAATACAAATAGGAGATGTTTCTTCTTACCTTGACATGTTTCGACTGAAGCCTACTTTGTGTGTTCAGAAGAAAGTAGTATGATATAACTGTGTATTAAGATGGCAAAATGAACCTATTTGAGCTATACGAGAGGCTATCTGTATTACGTGCACACAAACAAATCCACATCTGAAATACAGATTACCACTCTTTATTGTCCATATCACATCACAGGTCACAGAGACCTCCTCTTGCCAAGTTAGTGCAAGGAGCGCTAGGATGAAAGTTCCATTGTTACTATTCATGCATCAATGTATGTACCCTAACCCATGACCACCAGACCAAACAAGTACACAGAGCACCTTAAGTAGGCCCGAACTGCAGGTACACACCCACTACGACACTCCCACGACTCAAGTGAAAATAAATACCACAAAACCATACCAAAATCAACATAAAAGATAACCCAACAAATACATCTCTAAACCAAAGCTCGCCTTGCCCCTACATGCTGTAAACTGGTGTTTTCGGAGGATGGTAACTCGTATAAATGTGTCATCTCCGGCAGAGGTAGTTCTTGGTCTTCATTTCCTGGGACGGTCCTCGTGAGGGCCAGTTGTGTTCCCAAGAACAGTCGCCAAAACCATCAAAGTTCTTTGCGATTTTTCCAACTGACTGCCCTTTATTTGTTTCAGTAACAATGGTCTGTCTTTGACTGAAGTGGTTCTCATCATGATATGGATCTGTACAGTAGTTGTACTCGCACTGATAGGGCTATTGACTTTATACCCACCCTTACCCTGCACAAGACAACTGATGGTCTGAAGCACATCAAGACGGCAAGAAATGGCATAAATCAACTCTTGACAGAGCACACCTGTGAATGATGCTCTTCCAGGTGGCTCCCTCATGAATTTGATGAGAGAATGCCATTCAAGGCTGTTTTTAACACTTTTTTGTTTATGACATAATTCCATACATATTCTTTCAGTTTGGATGTCTTCAGTGAAAATTACATAAATAAAGAAAAACATTTTTAGGAAAAGATGTGTCCAACGTTTGACTGATAGTGTAAGATTTATTACACCTTCAATCTACGCAACATTGTCACAGTATTTAACTATGTGATTATGCGCCGCAGCCACCCACAGCTTAGTTTGCTCATAGTCATAGCTGAATAAACTCAAAGAATCGATCCACACACTTTCTAGATTTATTACAGCCCGTACTTGTTCACCTTTTAACACTAAATTAATTTAAAAGATAAATGACCTCCAGTTCTGCCGAAAACACAGTGGTTTATTTGTCTGAGTTTCTAAAATGTTTGTTTTTCTTCTGCTGCCTTTTAGCCTCTGATCATCCCACGAGACGCATTAAACATGTGAATTACACACACACACATAAACACAGTGATCCATGGGAAAGTCAGTGGCAGGAAGTCTGTGGGGAGTTAAAGTGGAAACAGAACAGAGGCATCATTACGGTACGCTGAAGACATGATTTTGCTCAGTTTTCCAAATTTATTACAGCACATTTTAAACCACAAGAGATACATTATTCTGTCACCGTCTTCAGGGAATTACTAAAATAATCTGTAATCCACTAAGACCTCAATCTAGAACTACTGAGGCAGAGATGAAAAAACTATATTAAGGATCGTCTTTAACAACTAGGTCAACAATTATATCGTACTTTGTGGCAGCATGTTTACAAAAAGATAAATAGAACCATAATTAGGCTGGTTACAATTATTACAAAATTACCTTAGTAGGTACGTGAGCACAGGCTAATCACCTCTGACAATTTCTATTATTTTTATTTATAAATCAGTAGGTGTTTGGATCAGCAATTTCATTTTGATCTATCAAATAAGTGATGGACAGTAATATTTTAGCAGTGAAATGAGGTTTATTGGATGAACAGAAAATGTGTACTGTACAATGTGCATCGAAACAAAATCAGACAGGTGCATGAATTTGGGCACCCTTGTCATTTTGTTGATTTGAAAACCTGTAACTACTCAGCACTGATTAGTTGGAACACAAAATTGGTTTGGTGAGCTTGTTAAGCCTTGAACTTCATAGACAGCTGCATCCAATCATAAGAAAAGGTATTTAAACTTCAAGTTGTTTTTCACTTTGACTCTCTTCTGAAGAGGGGCAACATGGGGGCATCAGAACAACTATCAAATGACCTGGAAACAAAGATTGTTCAACATTACGGTTAAGGAGAAGACTACAAAAAGCTATCACAGAGATTTCAGCTGTCAGTTTCCACTGTGAGGAACATATTGAGGACATGGAAGAAACACAGGCACAGTTCTTGTTAAGACCAGAAGTGTCAGGCCAAGAAAAATATCAGAGGCAAAGGTAAATGATGGTGAGAACAATCAACAGACCACCATAGACCACCTCCAAAGACATATACAACATCACCTTGCTGCAGATGGTGTCACTGTGCATCGTTCAATAAGTGAAGCTGGGACATTGTGTGAAATGTAAAAAAAAAAAAAAACATAGAATTGACAATTTACAAATCCTCTTCAACCTATAGTCAGTGGCATACACTACAAAGAGAAGTTTTTTTTTCCGTAAATATTCACTCAATTTGAATCTGTGCCTGCAACATGTTCCAGAAGAGGTGGGACAGGAGGAATGCTCAAATGCTACATTTTTCCTGTTTTCTATTTTGCTGAATGTGAACTGTAACTTCGGTTTCCTGTTCTTGCATGTCACCTGGTGTGCTCTCCTGCTGCTGTAGTCCATCAGTGCTGTGTGTGCAGAAATGCTCCTCTACAGTACTAGATTGCAGTGGTTATTTGACTTACTGTTGCTTTTTTATCAGCTCAAACCAGTCTGGCCCTTCTCCTCTGACCTCTAGCATTAACACAAAGAACTGATACTGAATATTTTCACTACTCTGGACCATCCTCTGTAATCCCCAGAGATGACTGAAGGTGGAAAAATCCCAGTAGATCAGCAGTTTGTGAAATGATCAGACCGACAACCATGCCATATTCAAAGTGGAAAGAAGTCACTGTACCTCTTGTTAACAAATTAATGTAATTCTTATAGATCAGCGCAAGATACCACAGGGATGCTTCATTCTAACATATACTTATGGTTTTCAGTCCTTTATCAAAGAATTTATTCCTGTGTTTGTTGCTTTGTATGCAAATGAACTACAGTTGACCACACCCATGTCCTTTCTGTCCCATAGATTCCATCATGAAGACCACCTGCCCTATTATCCCAGGAAGTCAACATGGCTTTTGTGGTTCTGGTGGGTTGGTGAGTCCGGGAAGACTGGCTAAAGACAGGAACTGCATGTTTGTGACATCACAAATATCCAGAAATACAAATGGCATGTTTCAGGTCTAGTCATTTGAAAAAGAGCTGTGTGTTTTTCTGACTATGTGTGATATTTTTTATATATTAACATTATTTACAGGACATAGACATACTTAAACAGTATGTGAAACCTTATTTTTCACAGTATGTCACCTTTAAATCATCTTATTTCCCCATTCTGATGCTTGGTTTAAACCTCAACACTATGTCTCCATGCCTAAATGAGTTGCTGCCATGTGATTGGCTGAGGGCAGGTTACATCCCAGATGAGTTGCCAGTTCATAGAGACAGACAACCATTCACACTCACATTCATACCTATAGATAGTTTAGAGTAACCAGTTCACCTAATCCCCCAGTACATGATTTTAGTTGTGGGAGGAAGCTGGAGAGAGTGTCTGGACAAATGAGACATACTGTATGTTGTGTTCATAGTGTCCACAAGAAAATACAAGTCATCGTCAATTTTAATAGTGCTGTGTTATTTTGTGATTTGCATTCTTTCGATCTTTTTCGGAACTGGGGTTATCATTTTTGTTTGTGTTCTAGTGTTCAAAGCAAATAAATGTCACTGTGTATAAACTGCTGTTCCATTAATCACCAACTAGTGTTTCATTCTAGTGACAGCTCTCCCCACAGCAGAGTGCAACTTCAGCTTCATCTTTGATCTATAAACACTGTCTGCTGCGTGACTACCAACAGCTCGACTCTTCTATTTTAAAGCTCAGCTCCCAGGCTATAATTATCTGATAAACGGTCTGTGTTCTTTGACCCAGAGCGCTGATTTATATACAGACAGAGGAAGGACCAGAATAGAACACAATAGAGGAAAAGGAGAAGAAATGACACTGACCAGACACCAAACAAGAAGAAGACATCTGTTTAAGTGCTGCAGGAAAGCCGCTGAACAATATCTGAGCTATCAAATGAGACCGGAGAACACTTTAACTGAGCAATCGACAACACTAGCTATGTTCACACGGGCCCTAATATCAGAGTACAAATTCAGATGTACTTTATGAATCCCAATACAGGGAATTGGCAACAACTTCAATCGGAAAGGATTGGCCTGATGGGAAAGAATAAGAGGGGTGGAGTAAATCTTTCATTATTGGCGTCATAGGAAAATTAGTAATTATATCTGTCTTATCTCTCTCCCTCTACTTCTCCTCTGTCTAATAACCCCAACCGGTCGAGGCAGATGGCCGCCTACCCTGAGCCGCTGGTTCTGCTGGAAGTTTTTCTCCCCCCGTCGCCCTTGGCTTGCTCTCGGCGGTTCTGTTGGGTTTACTCTCTGTACAGTCATGAGGTCTCGGCCTCGAATCGTGAAGCGCCTAGAGATAATTGGCGATTATGATTGGTGCTATACAAATAAAATTGAATTGAAAACTGGCTATGACACTGGGTCCGATTGTTTCTCTGACAAGTTTCCGGAAGGGAAACAAGCACAGTGGCAACAAAACAAGACTGGTCTGTTGCTGATAAAACCTTTTGTTTGGGGACTTTAAAAGATCCCATATTCTGAAAATCCTTTTTTTTTAGGTTTTGTGGCTTATATAAAGACACTCTTTTAATACAAAAGCTACAAAACTATGAACTTTCTCAGTCCTGAGAAATTTTCTCAACAAGATGGACAACAGAAAAACAAGCTGTTTTGAATTGTTGTGATACTGTATCACAAGTCTTACCCTATCGCAGTCAAGTTAAAGTGTATTGCTCCCACCCTGGTGAGCCATGCAAAGTGCCTTGAGCTGGAATATGATCTCATTTTTGATGAAAAGTGTATATTTGATGTCACTGTGAGGTATTGTGGCATTATAAGGCAGCATTTATAAAACTGCCAAAAAATCAAATCAACACTCTTCTTTTTCAACACCTTTGAGGCTGGCTTTTTCTCTCTGTCTCCGCCACACACACACACAAACACGAACACACACACACACACAGACTCGGAGAATATTACTACATTATGCCTCTCTGTTTGCATGGAAATGTTTAAACTTGGAGCCAAATCTAACTTACTGGCTCTAGTATGTGATATTTCTGTGATGTCTGTTGCTTTCCTCGTGATTTCACTGGCTGTTTCCTGCCGCTGCTCTGTGGCTGCACAGGCGCAGTGAGGAGGAAAGAGGAGCAAACGAAATCAAAAACATCTGAAATCCATCTGAGACACGATTTGCAGCTCAGGCCAGTCATAAAACAAAGCGAATGCCGGGGGTGCGAACGTCTGCCAAACGGGTCTGAAATCGCACGACGTACGTATTGACAGAGGAATGATTTGACATTTGTGGTACCATCAGTACTCTATTATTTTGAGAACATCTTTAGCTTTATTGGCTAAACTGATATAAGATAAGATGATACTGAACTCACCTGCTGCCTCTAGTGTCGTACTGTTTCATGTTCTTGATGAAATGGATTTTCTTCATGTGTCGCGGTCTGGGAGATCCACCGGAGAGGTTTCGCGTCCTACATGGAAAGAGACAAGGAAACTGATTTGATGGTGCTGAACAGAGCACAGCCAAGAACGTGAGACCAAGAAATATAAGACTATTTAAAGGTCCCACAATGTGAATGGCCATCTTTATTAGATTTCAAGGTGTATATAAACTCTGTGATGAAAATAAAGTCTCTGAGAATCCAAACTTGCTCAGTGCTCAGTCCTGAGAAATGCTCTGATAGACACCAGGAAAAATAAGTTGTTTTGGCCTTGATTTGTAACATCACACGCAATAGCCAATCACAGTCCAGATGTGTGGGCAAGTACAAGACTTCAATAAAATCAGAGCGCGTTTGGCAGAGTTAGAAAAAGTGCATAGGAAAACCAAGGACACCCTTACAGAAGTCTTTAATACACACATATATGCATTACAGATAAAAAATATAGGGGCTAAGATATGGCACCTTTAAATAAAACCCAAACGTAATTCAGCTGAAAATTGAAAACAAGTGTAGAAGAATAAGCGGCGCACTCTAACATTAGAGATGTAAAGATGACGCACGATTCTGAAACACAAACTCGTACTACAATACCCATTAGATTCAGCTGCTGCTGCCACGGAGACAAGGCTTTAAACAAAAAAAATACGATGCTTGGTGATTAAAAATTTGCTGCTGCGAGCTGAAGGAAGTTTTGTTGATTAAAAAGTCAGGATTGGATTTAAATTCTCTTCCTAAGCTGAAACAAAAACCTAAATAACTAATTAACCTTTCCAACGACAGGAGCTCTGTTTGTGTATATTTGTGTGTACATGTACATACTACTGTATGTGTGTCGCAGGTCATTGTGTGATCCCAGCTGTATGTCTGTTTTGACTTTGGAGATTAAGACTTCAGAGGCTCAGTGACGATACAGCAGTTACATAACATTATACACAATCAGCGTTACACATACAAACACACACAGCATCTGCTACCGATCATGGCTGACCTGCATGGAGTTCACATCAGTGTTATCACTGTAACAAACACACACGGATTGTGAAGAAAATGTTTGTGTGTTTTAGATCAGTGATAAAACTCATGTGACCGTATTCATTTTCTGCTTTATCGCTTATTTCATTCTGCCTCACTTATGACAATATTTATATAATATATCGCGTGGACCTTAATGTGCTCTTCCACAAAGGTGCAGGCCGGAAATAATCATGGATGCAGTTCAAACAAAGATGGAGGACTGTGAATGCAGCACAGAACGGAGTGATTTTAAATGGGAGAAGGATTAGAACCAGTAAAGACAAGATGAAGAGTAAGTACTTAAAGAGGGCCTGTTCCTGTCACATGGAATAGTTTGGGGGCTGTACAATTTAGTAAGAAAGTCAGGGTTCCCACTCTTTTCTTGTAATTATTTTCCAGGACATTTTCAGCTGTTGCAGTGTTACAGACAAGTTATCATGTCATAGTCTGCAGTAATACATCCCCCTGCCCCATCGTGCTCACACTCGTGGACCAATAATAGCAGCTCTCTTCGACTGAATTTGCTAGTTTTGTTTGTGGCCTTACTGATGTCTGAAAAGTCACTAAATCTGCCATCAAAGTCAAATGGAATCACTGGGACTGCTCCGAGGGGACATGCAAATTTGACTGGCTAGCATCACATGGGGTGCTGCACCAGGTCAAAGCAGAGAAGAGCTGTGCTTCAGCATCAAAACAGACTCACAAAGCATGCAAATGAGAGAACTTTTCCACAACAACCTAAGTTTTTCCAAGACATTTGACTTTTTTCTCATTTTCCATATGTTTTCTATGACTGGAAAATTCATTTTCACTTTCCAGGTTTTCCAGGATGCATGGGAACCCTGATATATGGCCATTGTTGTGATTTGTGATTTTGACAGTGGAGCAGCTTCCAAGGCCAAGTCATGCACACTGAGATACAAGTGTCAAATCTGGCAGGGAGTCTCGAGGGTATGTAAAGTAAATCTCCCTAAATGGCCATCTAAATACCGTATTTTCCGGGTGAAAAGTCGCTCCGGGATGTTAGTTGCACAGGCCAAAAAATGCATAATGAGGAAGAGAAAAACGTGTATTAGTTGCTCTGCAGAACAGGTCGCGTCTGTTCGGCTGAGCTACGCTATGGCTCATCTCCTCTAGCGGCTGTCAGTGTGACAAGCACCCATTAGTCAAATTTATTCAAAATATAAGTCGCTCCGATGTATTTGTCGCTCCCCTCACCAGACTATGCAAAAAAACGCGACTTTTAATCAGGAAAATACAGCACCTAAAACGGCAGCTGTTTTTCAAGATGGCTGCCAGGAGTGATTTGACAAAATGTCACAATAATTCTGGATGCCTGCATGAGACCAGTTCGAACTGAAGAAGCTCCCTGGATACATTAGGTTGGGAAAAGTCTTCAATCCAAATGTCCAGTCCAGTCAACAGAAGAGAACCACAAGCCTTGGATTCCATGACCTGGACTGAGAACCTTCACAGACAGAATGTTGCAAAGTTTTGCACACTTTTTCAGCTACTGGTAAGGAGACCAAAGGCCAAGAACACTGTGAAATCATGTATGTTTGGTTTTTCAAACATTTTTTCTTGAGGGAATTTATTCAAATTTGGCACATTAGGCAAGTTTCATTTGGAAGCAAGGGTAATCTGGATACATTTTGCAAGTCAAAGGTCAAGGTCATTGTAGATGATCAATTTTGGGTGGGGGGTATTTATTTTGGATATCTTTGTGTTGAAATATGTTTGTGACCTTGTGGATGCCAGTTTACCACTGAAAACTCATTTTTAAATACAGTGAACCTTCATTTATCACGGGGGTTACGTTAAAAAATAAACCGTGATGGGCGAAATCCGCGAAGTAGATTCAGTAGTACGTTTGTTTGAGAAACAAAAAAAAACAAACGCTTTTCTTAAACAACAACAACAAATTTAATTTTAACGATCAACCTACAAAGCTGGACACACAAGAAACCGCCAACAGTAACCACGTCACAGCCCCCCCCCGTGCCGGCGCCACTCCGCCGCTGCGCCACTCTGCCGCAGCGCTCCACCGTACCGCTGCCTTCCAATGAAGGCCCTCGTCGACACTACGGACCTCTGTCGAAGAGAAAACATATAGCACTTCAGAGTCACCGCCAGCGATCGAACACCGGTGCATGTCCGGCGAAGCTGAACGCACTCTGCACTGCACAGTACAGGAGACACAACACGGAGGAGATGACTGACAATGGCCTTAGCCAATCAGGACGCAGAACACAATGCGCATTCATAAGCTGTATAAAACAATACATGAAAATTGCACAAAAAAAAAAATCCGCGAAGCCGTGAAAGGTGAACCGCGTTATAGCAAGGGTTCACAGTACTGCATTACATCTTTGCCTCTGACTTAATGTTTACGTTGAATTTGACCATTGTTCTGGCATTTTTAGAGATGGCATTTTAAAAAAGGCAAGAAATGGTACGAATGAACTCTTGACAAGGTGGACCTGGGATTAAAAATTCCTCACAAATCTGATGATCGAATTCTATGCGTGCGCAAAGCTGTCATCAAAGTTAAATATGGCTACTATCTGAAATATAAAACATGGTCTGGCTTGTTTAATACTTTTTGGTTTGTGAGATAACGCCATAGATACTGTTTCACAGTTTGGATGTTTCAGTTTTAATGCACAAGACTGAAAATGTTTTTTTAAAAATGTAGAAAAACACTGAAAGAGAAACTTTTGACTGGTAGAGTATTCAGTAAATGCACATTTGAATATGACACGTCAGAGTTATGACTAGGCTTCTTTTCGTGTTTTGATACTATCTTTGGCTTCTTCCGTATTTCTGGTCACATGACGGAATCTTCTCAGCATCCCAGTTCCACGGGAAACATCTCGGCTCAGCATTTTGGAATGTTGTGGAATGTGTCCACTGTGTGGGAATGGAAAGAGCTGGGGACATTTGACCTGATGGAGGACGAGGATGATGAGGAAGATGAGGTGGATTACAACCATGATGAGGATGAGATATACAAACAGGGTTGGTTGATATATCTTCAGAAATCTTTATAAGGTGTTATGAGTCCTGGCAGTAATTTGATGATTGGTGATCTTTGTGCTCAGTTGTTTATTTCAGTTGCAAAGTCTTTTTTGCAGAATTAAACTTTATACAGTATTACATTATCATATTTCCAATATGTATCAATAGATTGGACAAACATGGGTGTGATCAATAATAAAGATAAAGCTTGTTACCCATTAATTACCTACATTTACTTGTGTTGTTCGTAAAACAATAATTAGGCAGTAAAACAATCAGTTGATGATGATTAAGGCAATGTATTGCAGTTATTGTCATACAGTAAATATAATACAGTATTTCAATCTATCACTTTCCTGTCACTGGTCTTTATGCTGTTTACACTATGTTTTATTGCTGTGCTTCATGTTTGTAATTATAAGGAAAGGAGAACAAAAGGTCCACATGATGACAAATATGATACTTAATAAGGCACAATTAAGTAAACAATTACCGGTAATAATTATAATTACTTTTAGTGTATTTCTAGATTTCTGCTGCTCAGTAAGTGTCAGAATCTGACCATAAACAAAACAAAGTTTTAAACTAAAACTATGTGGTTTCTTCAGGACCAAAAATTAAAACTTGAATGTACTTAAACTTAAATTAATTTCTACTTGAAACTATTTGACATTTATCAATCTAATCATGGATATCATTTTTAGTGTGATAACATCCTTGGCCATGACTGTGTTTTCTATAAAAAACACTGTTATTAATACTGGTATTAAAAGGGCCATCTAGAAAATTGGAACTATGGGTTGGTGTTCATTTCTTTTGCCCATACACAGACATATCTCCAGCCTTGGAACTCACTTCACGCCATCAATTAGCAACTTGTATTGTTATTTGTCTAGCTATTGTCTACATATTGTCATAATTTTAGTGTAAAACTGAACAACAATGAAGAGTTTTTATCAAATAACAATGAAAAAGTCATCATAGCACTAAAGGCCTTGACAAAGCCCTGTAATAATAGCAAAACATCTCCTGTGTTGTGTCTTGTGTCATTACCTCACTAAATAACCACTGGAAAACCAAGATTATAGTAGAGTATTTACATTGGTACAAAGGGGTGTACCGGTACATGTATGTTTGGGCACCACTGTTACTGCCTCTTCATCATGACTGCATGGTAAAAAAGTCATACAGTCACAATGAAGAGGCATGTATTAAAGTTATTACTGCTTTAAATGGACTTTAAGCTATGAAACAAAACACTAAAATTAGCAGGTTGAGTATCTAATGTCATGATGGGCAGCTGTAAATAATAATCAAAGTGGACAAACCCATGCTCAGAGAGAAACATAATGATAGAGCTCCTTGAAAGAATTGTGACTGACAACAGGTTTATTAAGGTCACAATGAAGAGCTGTTAAAGAGTTACAGGTTTAAGTGAGAAGACACTGCATCATCGAGCCTCCTTCTGTGGTTTTGGGTTGTGACTGCTGTCGTTTCTGGGGGCTGGGTTCCCAGAGGACAGCCTGGTAATCACTGAAGTAGAAAGTAGAATTTAACTTGCACTTTAATCACACACACGACTTGACAGTACACGTGTATGTACAACAATTTTATATTTTATGTTCTGTAATATATACGGGAATGCGCAATAATTTGTTGGCGTGCTTTGCGTAACACGGCCTATATGATGCAATGTGTTTTGTTTTGTTGTGTTTTAGGGAACATCTCTGTGGGACAACAGATGGAAATTAGCAGATGGCTGTAATCTGGCTCGTTTATGTTTGTTTTTGTTGCATTGTGGATTTTCATGAACTTGCCTGTCCCCCCTCTCAAGAAATACACTGAAATGACAGAGCCAACACCAACTCCAACCAGCTATCTGTAAAATCTATACCACTATGTGTCCCTGCATTGATATTAAATCTGACCCAGTTTCTGAGCTGTGGATGTGCAGAGTCAGGATTCATCATGAGAACCAGGCTGTGGAAAATGTTCACTGTGTGGGAAAATGCTAGTCTGCACTTTCCCCCAATGCTAGACAATTATACCACTCCCACTAATATGACTCATGTTTTATGTATATTGTTCAGCGCTATTCTAATCACATTATCCTCAGATGTTGTTTTCGGACTGTACTGTACTGGCACATGCACAAATACTAATAAAGCAAATGTCATTTAAACAGTTGAAAAAGCACAGAAATCACACAAACCATGGGACTGTTTTAAAGGTACAGGGAAATTGATTGTAGGAGTTTTGTTTTTTTTTTTTTTTTTTAAATCAACACTGAGTTCTATCTTTATTCTCAACTTCACACATAATCCTTTCTGTTGCCTCTGTAGCACTACATATAATTATGCAGACCCACACAGATGCCGTTGTGTTCAATTTCTGTGGTTCTAACTCTAATAATACAGTCACTGTGCACCAAACTGAATTTTAATTTTTATGACCCTCTGACCTTGACATTACGACCCCCAAAACATAGCCACAGGTGCTGGTCCCACAATCAATCTGTATGCTAAGTTTGGTGAACCTAGCTTTTTTTATTTTCGAGCTAGAGCACAGCTAGACAGAACTTTGTGACTCTGTGACCCGAGGCGTTTGACCTGCAAAACATAGCCGCGTATCCATTAGCATACTGTAGCTAATCGCGAGGTCAGCCTGTATGCCATGTTTGATGAATCTAGCTTCATTTGTTTTTGAGTTAACACTATGACTCTGTGACCTTGACATGTGACCTTTTGTCTCCAAAGGTGCTAGTGGTAGAGTCAACCCGTAAACCTAGCATAGTCATGTGTGGAAATCCCAAGGTCAACCTGTGTGCCAAGTTTGGTGAACCTAGCTTTACTTATTTTTGAGATACAGCTCAAATAGGCAAAACTTTTATGACCCTGTAACCTTGACTTTTGACCCCCAAAACCATAGCCATAGACGCTAGCCCAAGATCAACCTTTATAAACAAGTATGGTGAATCTATGTCGCTGTATTCATTTTCAAATTAGACCATATATGCATCAAACTTTTATGAAGCTATGCTCTTGATCAGTGAGTGACCTTTTGTCCCAAAAACGTAGCCACATGTAGTAGTCCCAAGGTCAGTGTGTTTGCTAACTTTGGTGAAACTAGCTTTATTCATTTTTGAGTTAGAGTATGAATGGATAGGACTTTTTTGAATGTCCATTCATACATTTGGTCTTCAAAAACACAGCGATAGCTGCTCGTCCCAGTGTCAACAGTATGCCAAGCTGACCACCACACCCACACCTCGATCCATTAGCATATGACTTTGACCCACAAGCCTCCTTCATTCCTGCAAGTAACCACTGAGAAGGAAGAAAAGCAATATTTCATCAGATTCTTACTCCTCATACGAATAAATGCCATTAAAAGCTAAATCACACCATGAGAGAAAAGCAGACTTGATTAAAATATCCATCCCAGTGCCTTCTGTCTGTTGGGTTCTTTAGTCTGACATGACAAGGTGGTAAAAGGCTAATCTACACCATCACCATCTGTCACTTTTCACCATCACTGTATTTTCTACATGTCTTTATCAGTCCCAAAATATCTTCTTTCATTCCAAAATATCCACCGCATTTATGACAGGCATTGTGTTTAACAGCAGCTGATCTCACATGAACAATAACTCTGACATACCGCACTGAATCACTGTAACAGTTCACAGTGTGAGAGTCTGGTTTCAAAGGAAACATATTGTACATATTTTGAATGGTTAGTGTAACTGTGACATGTCCTTACAATGTCCACAATTTATCAAACAAGTTCCACAGTATGTGTTACTTTAAAAGGCCCCACACTTATTGGGTTTGGGTTGTTATAAAAATGTCATGATCTAAAATAAAAGCTGTGAAAATCTGAACTTGCTTATTACTAGTGGTCCTGGGAAACCCCCCCCCCTCAAGATGCACAACAGAACATTTTGGATTTCTGTGATTTATGACATCATAACTAAAAACCATTCAAATGCATTACTCCCACCCATTCAGACAGTAGAATTCTAAATTATTTAATGCGAAATCACAGTCAAACTAAAATTACTCCCAAGTACATGATCATTGGCAAAAACCGCTGACATTTTTTTCAGAAAACTGGTCATTGTTGTGTTTCTACCAAAGCGCAATGAGCAGGGCTGTACACTGAGGCCGACAGAGAAGTAACTTAAAGTTGTAATACTACCTTTAGCCACGGCAGCACCATTCACTGGGCTCCAAGAAGCCCTGAATCCCACAGAGTGACATATGAATAAATGTTTGTGATGAGTCATCATGGCCTCTAATAAGCCATCTAGAGTGACCATCTTCAACTTTTTGCACCGACAAATCAGTCCTGTGCTGGGATTTGAGTGACATGTCGCTATGGTAACTCAACTCGTGGGCCGAGTCACCCATCATAGCTTTTTTGTTTAATGGAACATTCTCTTTCCTGACAGATGCTTGACTTTAATTGTGGTGAAGTGGTAGTGTGGTGCACACAAACAGTGTAATATGACCTTGTTTGGCAATGCTTGATGAAGCCTTAATAAGTCAGTATGCTAGTGGTTAGCACTACGTTACCCATAAGACCCCTGACATACACTACAGTACTGCACTCCAGTAGCTTTGCTGCCATTTGTACAAATATGGCTACATCCTGTGTTTGGCTCCAAAATGTCATCCAAGAAGTGAAAATCTGATTGCCCTCAAAACAGCTGTTCAGAAACCAATGGCTGACGTACAGTAACAGTCACTTTGTCTACTGATATAAACATACAGTATGTGTCTATGGTTATTAAAGCATCTGCCTGTCAGAATCTACCTCGGGAATAACCTGCTGTTCAACCAATAAGAGTACATTCTGATGAAAAGTGGGCAAGTACAACACATGTCAAAAGAATCAAAGCATGTGTGGTGGAGTTAAAAGATTGCACCAGAAAACATTTTCTAAATATCCAAACAAAACTATTTAAGAGACACTTAGAGGCTCTGTCAATATTGTTAAAATATGGGACCTCTAAGTGCAAAGGAGCTCCATTAACCATGCATGGTTTCTGTCTGTGCCATAGATACCATCATGTAGTCCTTGGGACATTGCACCAAGATCTCACTAAGGTTTTGGTGGCTCTGGTAGGTTTACTGGGCCTGGCAGGGTGACTGAGGATTACGATTGTGTATTTGTGATGTCACAAATATTCAGAAATTTAAATGGCTTGTTTCAGGTCCAATTATCTGAAAAGGGCCCTGTGTCTTTTTCCTGCTTCAAGTAAAAATTGTGATACTTTAACATTATCTTTACTAGAGGTCGACTGATTATCGGCCAGGCCAATAATCAGACATGCATACCCGCGTCCGGGGTGTGGGGCGCACGCGCTTCACCGGTCAAACCAAATTTCCAGTAGACAGATAATTCTGACTTGGTCATTTTATAAGTAGCTCACATGATGAAAAAGTGTGAGCACCCCTGCTTTAGACATTTAAACAAAGTTAAGTGTTTGTAATCTTCAACATTTTTACACCAATTTTTACACTTTCACTGCAAATGAATATCGGCTCCAAATATTGGTTATTGGCCTCCTTAATTACTAATAATTGGTATCGGTCCTGAAAAACCCAAAGCAGTCGATCACTAATCTTTAAGGCCATCAGACCTGTTTAATGAAAGGAAAAGACATTCTGTGTTCATTTTCACAACACGTCTCCTTTAAGACATTTCAGTGCTATAGCTAATAGCATATTTTTGGAAACATCAATTACAAATTATAATTTGTAATTAATTGTGTATTATAAAATCACCAGAGTGAGTTTAAAGTCTTTCTCACTGACCATCAGCAGAGGAAGTTCTAACAACATCTAATGTAGAATAAGTCCAGTCTATTTTAGCTTTGTAGATTATTTTGGTAATTTTTGCACATTTTGTTCATAATTCAGTTTCCATACATTTTTTCTGATCAGTCTACTTACATTTGTTCATTTTTTTTTTTCATTTTATGCAGTATTTTTTGATAGATCTTTGTCATTTGACCAAATTTCAAAAATGGAAATAAAAAAAACAAGGCCTCCTTCTCCCTCCTTCTGGTATATATTTAATTAAACTGAGGAGAGAGTTTGTATGTTTAAATCAGGGAGCACTAGCCACAATAGTCTCACTTTTTCCACCAAATTATGCAGGTCTAATTAAAATCTGAATCCAGTTTTTACTTTGTTCACAGTTAGTTTTTTTCTAAATAAAGTTTCTGACAATACATGCTGACCAAAAAAAAAAAAAAATCCTGCTTCCAGCCTTTAAAATACAGAGATATGACGTTTGGTCCCTATTTTGCTGCATGAACTGTGGCTCTGAGACGATGAGCCGACAGCTGCTCCTCCTGAAAACACAAGCGAATACGCACAGCTTTGCTTTAATACCTCCACACTAAATCCTGACCGTACACATCGAGTCACTGACCAACTACCAACCACAGATTAAATGTTCAGTTGGCTAATCCTCATCACACAGAACAGTGGCAGTCTGTCCACACCTCTGACACTGACTGAATGCTCCACAGATTACAGGCTACATTTACAGAACGTTGACTCAATGTGTCCTACAGGCCACAGATTACACACAGACTGGAGGACGCGGTGCCATCATGAATATAAAAGACGAGGCAGGAAGTGAGACGTGGGTCTGGGAGGGGAGAATCAGCAGGTGGCAGTGCACAGCAGATACATGTCACATACCTGCAGATTGCTCAGATTACCGTATTTTCCGGGTTATATGTCGCTCAGGGATGTTAGAACGTTCGGTGTTAAGCAGATTGCAGGTGTGGTTGTTACCAGTAATGTCTACATTTTAAATTGTCAGTAAAACAGATGCAGCAGATGCAGGTACATAAGCCTTGAGCGACGTCTAGCTGCTGTCAGTGTGACAAATAACCAATACTCAGAACAATTTAATATACTAGTCACTCTGGTATATTTGTCGCTCCTCTAGCCAGACTATGCAAAAAACCGCAACGTGTAATCCAGAAAATACGGTATGTTAGTGTTCAGATTTGTCCTAACAAAACTAATCCCACAGCATATAGTATGTATACTTAATGGACCTATTAATGAAGACACTAACAGCATAATTTATTTTATTGGTCCGTCACATCTCCATCTATGCTTTTTGGCATCTCTTCCTATATCGCTTCCATTTTATGTTCCCTAACTTTGGGGGTAAAATGCATTACAGTCAGTGACATAAGAAATACATTTTTGATCCACTGTAAATTACATAATTTATACATATGATATTTGTCACAAGTTTACAGGTCAAAAGAGTCACAGCTTCTCCCACAAATAGGGAAATATAAGTAATTTATGTGTGTGTAGTAAGTGACTGTAAGACTGCATATAACTCACAACCAGTGGGCAAAGACCAGGGCTGGTGGTAGGGTTGGGTTGTTTGATGCTGGCGCTAAATTGATACTTGTAAAATGGTGCTGGTGCTAAAACAGTGCTTAAATCAACACTTTAGAATACAAAAGAAAAAGTATGTGTACATACAGTATGATTGTTAACAGCATTAAACTCAGCTCTTTCAATTGCTCCAAGTTGGGCAATATATTAGCGCTCAAAAACACAATTAGGAAATTTCCACAATAAATAAAATCTAACACACCTACAATACATAAAATCTTC
>JAQQAE010002387.1:0-22448 GCA_029823295.1 Pseudamia nigra
AGCAACATCGAACAGAGTGATATAGCCACAAATTATCAAAATAAATGTCAAAATTGTGATTTTCACAATGTCTCTGTTTAATGCCGTCAAGTGAAACACATTCAAATTTGATGCTAAAATTGACAGAAAATCTTCCACTGTTTAACATTTTTATTCTGGGGCTTTAGAGCAGCTTTGCCCAAACCTAGGGGTCAGGACACAAAACTGGTTATGGATAGATCATTTTAACTGGGTGGCCTATATGTTTTATGTTTATTACCATTGTTACTATCCATCCATCCATCCATCATCATCTTCTGCTTGTCCTGGTCAGGGTCGTGGGGGCAGCAGCCTAAGCAGACAAGTCCAGACTTTGCTTTCCACAGCCACCTCCTCCAACTCCTCTGGCGTATCCTCAAGCATTCCAAGGTCGGCCGACAGACATCGTCCCTCCAGCGTGTCCTGGGTCTGCCACAGGGCCTCTTCCCAGTCGGAGCTACCAGAAATTGGACCACCCAGGCTCCCGCCTTCAGCTGCCACCCAAACCACACAGCACCTGACCTTTACGACTCTTCCTGCAGGTGGTGGGCCCACGGGAAGGCATCGTCATAAGGTACGTCTGTATCACTCTTAGCTGAGCTGTCACCTACGACCAATTTGTGTTGGGAGACACGATCAGGGGTGAATTACCCCCGACAACGCAGACTCCTCCACCACGATACAGTGGCGATTCAAGGAGGGGTTTTGTTACTATGATTATTTTATTACTTTTTGTTCATTTTTTGCTTAATTTGATATTTTTGTCGAGTTTTTATTTATATCATAGTTAACATTTATATTCATTAGTGTTTATTTTGCCTATTTTGCACATTTACTTGTATTTTTGCTAATTCCTGTTAATTCTCCTGATTATTTGATCATATTTCAATACCTGTACAGCTGCTGTCTGGATATTTTGATATTTTTTTGATTAATTTGTTTAATATGTTGTAATTATTTTTTATTATTATTGTTGAGACCTATGCCATTTGCAGCATTAAATCAAAAACGAGCAAAACAAGTTAAATCTTCTATTTTGTGGAATACATTTGATCATTTTTTTACATTTACAGAATAAAATACATAAAAGGGCTATATGTGGCTTATTGTACAGAAACAACACAGATGTTAGCTTATAATAAATTTTTCAAAGATTGGTTCTATTTCCATGTTGTTGCCTATTTTGCTCTCTTCATTTTTTTTCCCTTCATTTTCATATTCTTGTTCCTTTGGTAAACTTAGCCTGTAGATGGACAATGCACTATGACGATGCACTAACAACCCCCAAGAACACAGAAAAAAAGTGTTTTCAAGAGAATCCCAAGATGTCACCACTGATATTCAGACAAAAACCTACATCATTGCTCCCAACTGTCACTTGGTCATAAAGAGACAGCAACAGGAAATGTGGGAAATTAGGTTTTTAATTTAACAAAGACCAGGCCTATCGTGCTTATGCTACCAGTGCCCGACAGAGGCTGCAAATCATCCTGACAGTGGACTCATCTGTTTGGGATAATTATCCGAAGCTAGAACAGTTAATTAGACAATGATATATTAATGTTTAAAAGTGTTACACGTTGTACAGTTAGTAAACACAAAACATCACAGCAAGACATGGGATGAAAAAAATAACAGAAGGTGCAACTCTTTTACTCCTGACTAACATCATCATCAACAATGTCACTGCCATTTTCCCTTTGTCTTCCATTCTGCATTGTCTAGACAGATTGAAACACAATGATATTAAGACTTCATAATAGGAGGAACCAACAGAATGGGTGGGATTGCTGTTCTTCTCACTCTTTATTTATTATTATTATTCTGTATATTATTTGGACCGCATTTTCTACAACAGTTTTCTCCTGATTCACACCATTCAAACACCAGAAAGTCAAGCTCTTTAGGGACGTGCGGACTATTACTTTTCATAAATCTATCTTTTGTAGTTTTTAAATAATTTAATTTTTTCACAGTTTTTTTCCCCATAAGAAATGAATAGACAACTCAAACGTAATGTCAAACGGACCATGACAATTTGCTTTGATGTTCCTTCCATCCCTGGGTGCCCCTTTGATTCTTTGATGACTTCTGCTTAACACTTCATAATACTTCAAATCTCTACAAATTTAACTGTTGAACTTTTTTAGCAAATACAATTATTTTGAGTCAGCAATCCCACGCCCTCTCTTCAGAGATTGCAAATTTTCTTTCTTTTAATTTCAGTTTACAAGGGACAGCGTACGCTTACATAAATTATTCATAAGAGTAAAACGATGTGCACACCAGATTTAGCAAAAAGCTAATTTCCATCTGTAGTCCGTACAAAGAACAGTAAAACAATACAAAACACAGTTAAACTTATTGTGATGTAAATTATTTATTTCATGACATTTAATGACAATGATGTTTCTATAATAATAAAGCTCTATGTTTTCAGATTTTTGCCTTTATGTATCTTTTACATCTTCTTGCATATTTTAAATAATAAATCAAAGCCACAATATCCATCTGCTTGCTTCAACTTTGACTCAAGACCAAATAAGCCTTCTAACTTGAATAAAATAATAAATAAATAAAAATAAAATAATAATCTGGTGACGGCATTGTCAGGATATTTTGGTTATACTGACGTTGCAATGGCGGTAAAATATAATCCATAATAATGGATTATATTTTATTTGTATTATGATGATAAAATGATGTATTGGGTATTTAGTTTTCTTTTAGTGAACTGGACTCAATAAGAACAGATGAATACCTTCCTCTGATTGTATCTACCGTCAAAACGAGAAAATTTGCCGAGTCAGCAACCCCACTACAGTAGTTAGGCTTACTTTGCTCAAACCAAGATGTACAATCTATACAAATAAGATGAGCCGACCACAGAGGACTGTAATAATTTGTAGTTTATGCTTAATAAATGGCAAGCTTAGTCATTTCTGACCAATGAGAACAAAAGTTGCATGGCTGATAGGAAGGATTAATTTATCTAAGACATGACTGCAAGAACTTTAAAATATAAACTCAACAACAAACTATGCTTTGTTCCTCTATTTGTGCCCGTGTTTCAGGATATTTGGCTTCTATAAGCAGTATTATAAAAAAAAGTGTAATTTAAGAAACGGAAGCCCCCTGTTTTGTATGAAAACTATTCAATTGTGCCGGAGAGATGTTATGGGGCAGGTGTGTGTTGGGAGGCTGCAATGCCTTTAATGAGCTATCCCAGAAAAACAGAAAAAGATTGAAAGACATAATGATTGGGATGGGGGAGAGGGAGGGAGAGGAGGAGAGTACAGTGAGTTGGCTGTGTGCTCAAAGACAAGAGAACAAACCCCTCAAAGTCATTCGGCTAATCCATCTCGACAACACTGAAGCCTCTTCATATCGACCCCTCCCTCAGCTGTACACACAAACACACACATACACACATTTCACTTCTTTTTCCTGACAGCCCCCCCCCCAACCTACCACTTCCAGCAGCACTTTCCCTCTGACTGCTGAAAGGAGAAAGGGATGAAATGAACAGGAGGTAGAAAAAGGAAGAGGAGGAGGAAGGGGGAAAAGGGGAACAGCTGAGGTTCACCCCGTGGGCGATGTGGCGGCGTGGATGACTACTACAATAAAAAGTAACCTCCTACAGCTGATGGCTTCACTAACTGACCACCCACGGCTTGTATTTTCCAGGCCCTTGCATAAAATAATCAAGCAAGGTGGAGAATCCTCTTTAAACAAAACCCAAAGAAACAATAGCCTTCCATGTAAGTCACAACATTCCAGTTTTTCTTCTTATTCCAGAAATGATGAAACACCTAATAAGATGTTAAAATGGACAACAAATATAAGACTTCCACCAATTTTCCTGTTTAAACTTATGAATTTCCCTATAAGTGGTAAATAAAGCTCCTTTTATGCAATTCAGTAAATGCATCTGTCTATATCTTGATTAAAAACATGTCAGAGTGTCTAGAGACAGGAACTTGACTGTGTGAACTTAGTCTCCTTTTCTTTTAATCCAGCAATGTTTTGAAAGGATCACCTTCTTCATATCCAAAAACCTGCTTCGACAGTCGTGCGTAGCATGTAAAAGTAGCTGTGTTCCTTCCTCTGACTGGGAATCTGAATTTGAATACGCGCCACCTGTGAAATTCAGAATATTGTCACATAAATGTTTTTTTTAAAGTATTGGAAATTAGTTTAAATCCAGATTTGAAATATTGCCATCTAAATTGTTGTAAAGCGTCTGATATTGACTTAAATTGGCAGGAGATGTATTCTGCAAATTCTGCAAGACAAACCAATTCCTAGTCAGATGTCCCACCCAAACCATCTAGCGACCATGCCATTCTTGCAAAGCCAGACTTTCAAAATCTCTGAATATCCACACTTCATTAGCGCTGTGCCAGTTCTGGCAATAGGTCTGGCACCATCCTCTCTCATTCTAGAATAGGGGTAAAAGCGCTCTTGGATGTTTAGCAAGTTTGTATTTCTTTAAACAAATCACACTTGTTTTGGGTGGCGGTAACTAAAGTTGCAGCAACAATGCCTTTACAAAATAGTGCCCAGAAAGAATACATGTGCATGAGAAAGCCTGTCATGGTATTAAAATGGCTAAATACCTACAAAAGAAAATAGCACATAAAAAGGCATGTATCTTGCCATTTTCAGTGTGTAGGTGCTATATTGTTCTTTTCACACAGCAAGAGGACTTTTGAAATGGTAACACACAGATCAAGGAAGAATGGAGTCTTGTTTGCTCAGTGTCAGGATTGGCAGGAGTGCAGTTGCTTTTATTCTGCTCATCAGATGATATTACATTGAAATAGATTAAATATATCTATTACTTTTTGGAAAAACTCCTCACTGTGCGTCATTTTTGACTTAATGTCCATACAGTGTATGCTGTACGTAAATACAATCAGTTTTGCACATGATCGTCTGGAAAACCTCAATTGTGATTTTACAGTCTGCTCTGCCTGAAAGGAATGAGCTGTATTTTTGTATTTTGCTTTTACTTCTCAAAATGGGGTCAGTGCTACTTTGTCCAGTTAATAGTCCAAACTTCTGATTAATCAAAAAAACAAAAAAAAATCCATTTTGCACTTTGAAAGAGCAGCAGCAACGGAAATTGGGTATTTCTGTAATTTTTTCAAGAGTCAAAGCGAGAGTCAGCAATAGCCACATTTCGGCCTTGAATTATGAAGCACCTGGAGATAATTTTGGACTACGATTGGCATAATACAGTTGAATTGAATTGATGGTGATATAGGTGAAGTAACTTGCTAAAATGATAATGATTAAAAACTTCATCTGCTATGCCTCTAGAGGCATGGTGAAATTGAATGAATTGAATTGAGTGAATTGACATGTTCCAGTGCTAGAGGTTGTAATAGATATGAAGGATTTTTACACCTTAGATTTTGGATAAAACATAATGAGCCACTCAACTTTAATATTATATAACACGTTTGACTGTTTCAATCTAAATTTTCAGGGGCTTCAACACAAATTCTCACTGCTATAATTTCTTTTCAAATAAAAACCAAACAATACTGCTCCATGTGCTCAGAGAGATTTGCAACCCTTACAGAAGGAGCCGGAGACGACTGAACGCTACAGACTGCTTTCCGCCTGGAGCCAGTGAAGTGTTTTTACTGGACCTCCTCCTCCCTTTTCCCCTCATTTGTCCGAGTTACCTCCCCAGTGCTTGTCACTCAATTTGACAAGCTGTCAACCTTGAATCTGTGTCCAGCCTGAGGCCGAAGGAACACAGCCAGTCCACAATTAAAGCAATGTAAACAAAAATATGGAGGTGGAGTAGTCACAGGTGCTGTATTGCAAATCGTCATAGTGAAAAATGGACTATTTGTGCCCCAGACATAGATGAAGTACTTATTTAATTAAATAATAGTAGAAATACCAGTGTAGAAATAGTACATTACAAGAAAAAATGCTGAATTCAAAATTTTGTCTATGAAAAAATTCAGAAGCTCACAGTCTTGCAACATTATTACATATACATTAAAGTACACTGGAACCCCAGGTTATGAGTTTAATTTGTTCCAGGATTGAGCTCGTAAAGCGGAAAACTTGTGACCAAGAAAACTCCAATACATACCTGTACATGCACGTAACGTATCTGGAAAAGAATGTTATTTATTATGATTATCTGAAAAGGAAGTTATGTTAATTATCTGAAAAGAAATGCATGAAATTAGTTCTAAAAATTACTTATAACGACACATTACCTTGGAGACAGGACGGCTGCAGGCGAAGGAGGGTTAATGGAGGACGAGGAGGAGGGAAGGAAGCAGAGACTTGTATAGAGCAAACTTAATCTAATAAAGAACTTAATATTAACGTAACACTATGTTTTGTGCTCTCTATTGGACGACTTGAACAATTTTACCTGCAACCTGACTTTTTGCACATGAGCCAGTACAAAAATTTGCTCGATTTCCTCCTCATAACCCGAGAAATTCCTAAGCTGATGCGCTCGTAAACCGGGGTTCCACTGTACATATGATCAAGGTAAACCACTTTTGTACAACAAAGACAGTATGGAAAGTAGCAATAACAAAAATAATGGTGCATTTTTAAAATTTACTTTGATAGGAATCTCGTATTCTGCATATTTATCCGTTGGTCCTCTCCCGAGCACGAGAACCAGCACAAGTCAGCTTAATGCACTGTGGTCACTACATTATGCAAAGTCATCATGCATTCTTCATAGTCTGTGGTGGTAAATGATACACCTCATTGACAGGGAATATCCAGTCCTTTATTATCCATGTTTGAGAAACTATTGATGAAGATTTCAGCAATTTTCTGCAATGATAAAATGACGATGCACACCACATCTATCCTCCAGACAGTCTAAATCTCTCCCCACATACTCCGTGTGAATCAAACCATGTTCAGAATCACCTGTTCATGTCGCCTACAGTACGTATTTCAAATCACATGGTTTTTGAACTTTTAGTTGTTAATCATCCCGTTCCAAACGATTTTTGCTTGCCCAAATTTGAGGAACGTCAAAATTACAGTAACAAGAAAAAACATGAAATTTATTGTGTTCATACTGTTTACAATGAATTACAAGTTAAAGTACATTTTAAAAATGCGGCATACATTTTAGTTGCTGTTTTCCATACAGGCCAAGCCCAAAAAAAGGTCACCACCTGGCTTTAACTAAGCAAATAGGTACGAGCCTCCCATTGGATAATTTCTGTACGGGTGATTGTGTTTCAGCAACAGGTGATATAAAGATAGTGATGAACCATCCTCTTCGAAGAAAAAATGCACTGGATGCATATTTACATACATTATTTAAATGCATTATGGACTGTCATAACATCTTAATTTCAGCTGAGTCTTCCACGATTAATACAATGCTGAATTAATCAACAATAAGGTTAAGTCAGCAATTTGGGGATTGACTAACATTAACAATTATGGCTAACAATGACAAGTAGTGTCAAAGAATTGAAGGTATTGTCAAGAACTGAAACTTAGTGTACTGTTCCATTTAAACTCAGTGATGCAGTGTACAAAGTACTTTTCCACCATTATAAACTGAAAGCCATCGGTTTGTTTTCTCTAATCATATTGTCTGTACACTTTACTCCAGTACAGTGGTCCCTCGTTGTAAAAATAACCCGCGATAGGCGAAATCCGCAAACTAGATTCCTATGGAAAAACTCACTCCGGCTAATGCATGATTTGCCCAATGAACGTGACGCCGGAACAGATTGAATTCGTTAGCCGAGGGCACCACCGTATTTGTTTTAAGGCTGTAAAACCCCTCACCACACACTTTAAACACTATTCTCAGACAGGCATTAACATGTTCTCACGTTTCTCTCTTATTTAAACTCTCTCAAAATTCAAATCTTTGTAGATTTTAAATAAAAAATATGTGTAGCATTTTTTTTCCAATGAAGGCCTTCGTCGACATTGTGGGTTTTTGTCGGAGAGAAAACTTGCAAACATACAGCAGTTCAGAGTCGCACTGCTAGCGATTGAACGTTTGTGTAAGTTTGGTGAGCTGAAAAGGCACTCAGCGTGAATTTACATGGTTGATAATGTGAAAGAAGACAACAGTCCAATTATATTGCAGTTTCATTAAATTTAGGCACAAATCTAGGTGGAAGAAGATTTAGTGGTACAATAATAATCACTTATTTATACTATATAAATCCCTTGTGGGAAACTGGAGTACCTGGAGAAAACCTGTGCAGGCACAGGGAGACCATGCAATCTGCACACAGAAAGGATTTGAACCCAGAACCTTCTTGCTGTGAGGCGTGTGTGATTACCACTGCCTCCCACATTTTATCCACAGCAGGGAATCAGCACACACCTTCTGTCCCTTCTGAGCAGGCACCTACTGCACCTACTGCTCTGTGTGCCTGATGCCCCTTTTAATCATCTAATAATATCAGAAGGTTTGAAAACCCCTCTTGCTCTGTGAAAGAACAATGAACTCAGAGCTAAATGAAGAAGGAAAGTTGTGACAAATACATACATCTCATTTCTATATGGATTTATTTTATGTACTGTAGTCATTTTAATAACAAAAGCATGTGTCCTTCCCAACACATCTTCAATCAAAATAACTTTGGTCTGGCTTTGTTTTGCAGAAACAATGCCAGACGAAATGAGAGTGATTTGTACACTGGCAAAATGCAAAGAACCTTCACACCTGGTAGTGCCTCACCTCTCTCAAACATTAACACAGCACTGCATGTGGATATACATCTAATAATTTACACAAAGTAACATATTGTATAACTGATTTATAAACTACTAATGCATGTCCACTCTCAAAACACTATTTCTTTAAGAATATGATTTCACATCAGAGCTTTGTCATGAATTTTAATCTGCTAAGTGGCAAGCTACAAAAAAAAAAAGAATTCCACAACCCTGGGAGAGGCAGCTGTAGACTATATGCTATATTGAAAAGAAACACTACAAATAAACCACACATTGACTGTACAGCTTGTCACATTATTAACAGTTGTTGATCAAAATCACCACGACAACTAGAAAGCAGTGGGTCAGTACAATATTCAGCCAACCATTTTATTTCATTTTTGTCACTCTCTCCCCCCAGCAGCATTCCTTACAACTCAAATGGAGAAGCGTCGCCAGAAAAGTCAATTTTTCCTGTCCAACAGTGGATTGGCTGCCCGTAGAGACAGGGATTGTGGGAAAGGCAAGGCCAAGGCTCTGATGTTGTGTGGCCATTGGCATCATTTAGATGCTTGGCCCTCAGGACTGATGGCATTACTAAAGATTACTGCACTGTGCTTGGCAGCAGTGTGGGAGTTTTATTGTGTGTTTTTTCCCCATGTTGACTGTGTATGATAGATGTCTGTGTGTGTGTGTCTGTGTGTGTGTGTGTGTGTGTGAATTTTCCCGCCTGTATGTGTGTGTCCCCTCTGGACAGCTGGCGTGCCAAAGCCTGTTGAGCTGTTTGTCACACTTCTCTCACTTAGGAGTGCTCAAACGGCATGTAGAGGCCTTTCATGGCTGACACACTGAAAACTGTACTGACATATACACACAGATACACAGTTGTTATTTTAAGCAGCAATTCTCCACTGGAGAATCAGGATGGTGTTTTGGCATTTAAGGCACATAGATCCAGATACCAGTTGAGAAAAATGTGCTAATATCTCCTTGTTAACAACACAATTTTACCCTTAACCTTTAAGTTTATACTAGACTAAACTACTAAAAAGAAGGCAGCACTTAAATCACACATCACATATACACTGTGTACTTTTTTGAGAACAAAATATCAATCACAGCAACTCATACCTCCCCCACCCTCCCCCCTAGACAATATGTGTGCATGCTCCTGATCATTCTGCAGATAGTTTCCTGGTAGGTCACCTCTCAGACCCGGATCAGAGCATAAGGGAGAAAAAAAATCAGATTTTTTTTTGCGGTATGTGACCTCAATCTGATTTTTCCATGCAGTCCGAACAGCACAAACCAGACCCATGCTGCTTTCATATGTGGTCCTAAATCTGATATGTATCCCATGTTTTTCAAACCGACCTCAGTCTGAATGGTCATGTTGCGTTCCACCCGACTTTAACTTCATTGAAGTGAGACAGACGTCACAATTCTGTGCTGGAGGAGCTGGGACACGACAAAATCAGATGCTAGCAATGGATCCGGAATCACCCGGTCATAATGTTGTCAGCAACGACTGCACAACAACTTCAAAATTGATACAAGTCAATACGAATGCTTGTGTAACATCCATATTTAATTCTGTAAATACAGTGCGCTTCTTCTTTTTTAGTGTTTTATGGCAGTCGGCAAACAACTTATTGGTGCATTATATATATTATATATTTACATAATTACATAATGCATAATTAGTGCAGTGTTTTATGCCTTTTGTTGCTGTCCCAGAATCCCCCAATGAGGGTTTAATGTCTTTTCCTGTTATGAAACAGATCAGGAGGTTGTAAAAATAATAAACTATCAAAAGTCTCACTCCAAGAAAGAAAAAAAAATACACATTTTTCAGACAAGTGGATCTGAAACAAGCCATTTGGATTTCTGGATATCTGTACATATACCGGCACTGTCCTCAGTTGGACCACTAGGACCACTGAACACACTAGAGTCACCCACACCATCCTGACATCCTGAAACGAGGCGCCAGGAAGTCTTCATCATGGAATCCACGCCACAGAAAGGAAAAGTGTGTGGTCAACAGGATCTCATTTGCATATAAAACAGCATAAAGTGAAACAGCCTGTTTGATACAGGTTTGAAAACTATAAATATACAGCATGTCTATGGTAACATAGAAGATGTCTGATGATGAATGATATTTTGGCCTGAAATTTAAAATACACATTCTTGGAAGATGTGAGGATTATATGGAGTTGTTTATGTTGTGGAAATAGAATGTATCTGCCAAATTTTACTTGATTCTGTAAAGCCGTTTCTGAGATATAATATGTAATCCTGACTGACAGACTGACATTTTTGTCTTCTTTGATCACTGGTGACTACCATTGTGTGTAGCCTTTCGTGTAATTAGAACCATCCATGTCTGAACCATCCAAAATGTTCACGCTTTAGATGAACCCAACCATGGTTCAAATAGATCTGCATGAGACTGCTGCTTTTGGCTCCATGGACAAATATAAAAAACCCAATTCGGTGACTTCAAGATGGGAACTAAAAGCTAAATGTTAACTCATTTCTGCAATTATATTTCTCTTGACATTATTTCCCTCAGCATATAGTCAATGTCAATTCAAATACTGGACAGTGTGCTTTTCGGTTATACCCCTACTTAAATAGTTACATCTATTTGCAATTATTCTGTCTCACTAAAGACATTAAATGAGTACAAGAATATATCTGAATAGGAAAATGATGTACTTCCCTGCAACTGTCTCATCTGACAACTGTTTCAGCTGCTTTTTTTTTATGTCTTTCTTATGTCTTTTCATAAGGCCCACATTTATTTAGATCCATGGAAGCAGGTAGACTCTAATCAGAACAATTTCACTCAAGCTAAACAAATTTGGCCCCTGCTAATGCAGCTAATGTTTCTTTATAATCATCCGACAGCTTTGTTGGATTTTTTCCGTGAACTACTGCCATTTGCTTCCCCCGTGGCTCTGTGTGACAGTCTGAGCTCCATGCCGAAAGTTTGACACACAGTTTACCTGTACAGAGTGACATTTTACTGAAATATTGCTGTAGTGCTCCAAAATGTGACACATTGCTCTCCTTCCACATATCAGGAAATAGGAAAAGCAGTGGTAGGCAGTCTTTTAGTATTTTTGTTCAGTTGGGGTACTAAGAGAAAGTAGACTTAGCAACCAACAGTGAGGATCAGGGAATAGAGTGGAGGAATAATATTTATAGACACAAGATCACTATAAAAAATACATAATTACAGCATTCATCACTGTAAAGAGCAACATCTGGGCATAAATCAGAAGATACAAGGTGTTATAAGACAGGAATTTAGATATATTTAGCCTATGAAGCATTGGGAGTCTAATATCCATGATAAATAACCCTAAAAACTTCCAAAATAATTTTTTGGAAGGGATTAGTACAAGCTTATTTTTGTTTTATATTCAGGATATTTTCATGCGTACAGTATACATTTACCTTGCTTTAATACTGCAGTTTTGGAGTGAACTAAAGTACACGTGTTGTGACTCACAATACAGGACAATAGTTACTTAGAGATAGCATACATCTGAAAGTCAACATGTTAATTCAGCACATTTAATTTTGTCTTCTTGATGTGTTTATTGGTGATGATAACCTTCAGTTACTTTCAGTTAAGTAAGTGGCCCAAAAGTCAGAATAATCAAAGATGTATTTCCACTCTTGAAAAGAATCTAACTGTAGTTCAGTTTTATTTGGACCAAGGCCCCTTCCTTTGGTTGGATCAAAGACCTGTGGTTTGGTTTGCATTGTGGTCCAAGAGAGGTTTTAATACCTGCAAATTTTGCTTGGATCCAATGGAAAAAGTCTAAAAAAACAGACCATCTGAGATTGATGTGAGGACAAAGGAAAGAAAATACAGTCTTAAATAAAATGTGTTTCGAGCATAGGAATTTTCAATTTTACAACTTTTGGCTATGACAGTAATGCAGTTAATCAATGCCAACATCAGTTGATCAGTATCACAGACATACATGATTTCTACCAAAAAACCCTGCCTGTCACTATATCTTGTTTTGTTCTATTATCAGCTTGAAGTCGTAGCCTTACTTTTCCACTAACGTATGTTGGAGTTGTGAATATTTGTTATCATTTACCTCAATGCACTCGCATTGATTGTTTTTTGTACTTTGTACCTTTGCACTAAATGCTGTACTTTTCCACTAAGAGCTATATTTTTACACTGACCTTAGTTTTGTCTATATCTCATAGACTGTGTGCATACTATTTAACTGCCAAGACAGACTCTGCCTAGTGACAGTGTTGAATAATTCCTAGCTCCTGGCTCTTTCCCTTTGCAAAGCGATTGTTTGAATTATCTCTGTCGTCCGTGTCTGCTTATTGGTTTGTAGGTTAGCCGTAAACCTGACAATGTGTTTGAAACATATCTACTGGACAAATACATGGACACCTGACATGAACTTTTACAGCTGGAAATGACTTATGTCCATTGATAATTCCTCTATGTGGTACATTTTTGGCTGTGAACATGTATTACAACTGTCTGAAACTGTCTGTACTGAAAGTATAGATTTTAGTCCATGTAACAATGCATGGACCAACCTCGAGCACAATGGACAACGATTTCTTTGATCATACTGAAACTTTGTTTTTTCTTGTTAATCATTGGATTCCTTAGGCAGATTAGATATTACACTTTATAATTATTGTTGGTCACATTAATCCCATCGCTTATGCCAATGAAACTGCTTCCCATCCTTGGAAGCAGTTTCATAGCTGATGCAACCCAAAGAACGTCTTCAAGATTAGATATGAGTGCCAAGCCAGAGTATGAAAAGGAATAAAGACATGGAACGTGGCATGAAGCTGACAAAAGTGCAATAAGTCAAGGTGTCATGAAGCTACCTGAACTGGAATGATTCCCGAGATAACTAACCTGAAGCCGAGGCTGGCTCTACACAGGGGGAAAATTTAGAAATTAGTAAATTCATGAATGTTAAATGAAAAATCCACTGAAAACCTACTAAATGTTACAGACATGATCCATCTGTCCCTATGCACTCCCTCCCTCCCTATGTGTTGGTGCGCTTCAAAGGCTGCACTCACACCCCCCGCCCCCCAACGTTCAATCAAATGTTAATATGCAAATGAGCTAAGGGCATTGCACCCATGACACCCCCACTTTCGCAGAAATGACATTTCCCCCTTTATCCCCTCCTTGATATAATAAGTTATAACTGCCTCCGCCGATGTCTGGTGACACAGCTGGAGCTCCTCCTATGTGGCACCTGATTGGTCATCTTACACTGACTGATTAGTCATCAAGCCAATCACTTTTCATGCATCACACCCAGTAGAAACTACTGACCCAGGTATTGTCACTTCTAATGTAAGATGTGGGGGGAAAAAACGTATAATTGAAATTACTGTCAGAAAGCTTCAAATAAAGAATAAATCAAGCAGGTATGAAACAGTTTATTAACGTACAACTATTTCATTACTGATTATCATTCCATATGATGACTGAGAGATGCTCCATGTTTATGGGTGTTCACTGTTTGCTAGTTATATTTTGACATGATTTATCATTGTCATAATGACATGATCATAATTATTTTGTTGCAAGAGAGAGAGAGGACAAGAAAATAATGGTAAATGAAAGGAAATGACAAAAGATTGACAGGTTATTACCAAACAACATACCATTAAGGAAGTGGAGTCAGAGACAGACTATCAGATGGTTTCATGTTAATCTTACAGTGTGTATGAATTGATTCATGGAATTAATAAGAGTAGTAAAATTAACAAAATTACAATGAATATGAATACTACAAATACAATTTGTGTAGCGTCAGTCATAAAAGATTAAATTATAACCAATAATAAAAAAATGTGTAAAAATTGAATTAGATAAAAACAAATGAAGTCTAGGAAATACGTACACTGGCTGCTCCCCTCAGGGGTCGCCACAGCAAAATACCAGTGATTCGCATGTTTGATCTGGCCTAGGTTTTTTTTTTACGTCTGATGCCCTTAAAGTACAAATACATGATCCTATATATTAAGTCTCAAAACTTAAATCCCCAGTAGTATTAACAATGAGATATTTATCTTTGCAAAATGTGAAAAAATGAATAAAACAAAGTGAAAATGTTTAATTTTTATCAACCACACCAAACCCAAAGTGTTTTGCAAATAGCCTTGTTTCAGTATTCTGCAGAAGAGAGTTTTCATTACTAAATAGCTGAAGAAGCTCATCCAAAAACTTGAAATATTTGCATTAATGTTTCTGAAATCAGCACCTCTACATGTAGGACATTCATTCCATTCCAGTGTCTGATGCATTCCAACACGATCACGCCTCATTCTATTTAATGAGGTACTGATTAGACGATCACCTCCACCAAATCTTATTTAATGACAGAATGTGAGTAAATCAGGGTTACTGCATCAAATATTGATTTTGGAACACCTTCTTAAGTTAAAACATCAGTCTTGTGTTGTTAAAAAATTAACATTCATGTTTTCTTTGGATTATTTGAGTCTGGAAACACTTCATCTATTTCCAAGGTGTGTGGTTATCTTCTGTCAGTCCAGTCAACAGAAGACCACATGCCTTGGCTGTCATGACCTGGATGACTGAGAACCTTCACAGACACTGCATCTATTTGTATTTTGACCATTTGTCATGTTCTGCAAACGACTGAACTAAATCGCAATATTTCTATTTGGAATTTCAATATTATAATTTTCCAGCGATATCCAGTTTTTACAGAGCTGTACATGGAGGTCACATGATAAATAAGTCAACAAATTTCCCACTGAAAATTTTTGTCATTGACCTTTTTTGGTGACTGAAAATGAAAACCGGCATATATCACCTAAGAGAAAGTCTGACCAGAACACCTTACTTTCAAAATTGCTACACCTTTGGGGGAAGCTGGCTCATCCTGCACATTTCTGATTGCCGCCTCATATATGTCTGCCTAAAACTGGCCCTGCTTGAACCTAAGATTCATAAGCCCACTAAGCCCACTGCTAAAATTTGAGAAAGGATAAACTGCACTAAATGTTGGCTACTTGTGTGTGTGTGTTTTATTTGTGTGCTTACAATTAAGTGTCAAGTGTGCACATACTAGGCAGAAATACCCTTCTCTATGTATTAATTTGGAACTGCTAATCCTAGTATTCCCCTCTTACTCCCCTCCGTTGTCTGGCTGTCTGACTGTGGATTGTACAGCAGGGACACAAACAACTCCCAGCTTTACTTACAGTCCCAAGCTGCAGCCTTTTCTCCCCCTGTGTATGCCAGCAAATATGGGAAGTTGCTAACAGCATGTTGAAAGGATTTGTGGGTATTGAAGTTCAAATATTAAGGACTGTGGTTACAATGAATGGCTGTGTAGGGGCAAGTAACAATACTGTGCACAAATCTCTACTACACTAAAGAGCATTCTTCATCTTTTTAAGCTCTGGTGCCTTATTTCTTGAAACTGTTAGAGGCAAGGTAAAGGAGTGAATTAAAAAAATGTGTTTCTTATTTCACAAGTGCTTTTACACTTTGATGACTTTTTGCCACTGAAAATCTATGACTCAAGTGAAAAATATTAATGGTGTACAACCAGAACTTATTTTGTACAGATGGTTACAAGGCTGCGGACAAACCACGAGCTGCATCCACAACCTTCGTATCATAAGTTGTCCATACAGTTATTTCAATTACTAGCAACCAACAGTTACTGACTAAATACTCAGTTTCTCACTTAACTTAAGTAAGGATCTTGAACTTAGATCTCTAGCCAGCAATATTTAAACCGCATTCATCCCTGAGTCCAAGTGAATGCTTGTGCCAAATTTTAAGAATTTGTCTTGAGGAGGTCTTGACTTACTGTATTCATTAGAATTGACAGGCATTAAGTCAAAATGACACTGACCTTTGTCCACCAAAATCATTTCCGTTCACTCACTGACAAAACAGTGACAGATCAACCCAGAATGCAAGATTAGCATTGTGCTAGTATGCACAGAACATCACAAGAAGCCTTCTAACCATACATCTGTATAAAACTGAGAACTCTACATTGATTAAATGTATGAATTTTATACTTCTGTATTGCTTGTTGACAGTTTCTTTTAGAAACATTGCACAAGGTATTCTGATGTAGACTCTGCTGTAGACTCGAGTTGCACAAGCCACTTTTTTCTGCTGGACCATGAATTCTGTGTGGTGACGGAAAGGGAAAAATGAATGAAGCTGTAGTGCCGAGACCACGGGCGGGAGGGATGGACGGGTGGATAATGGGACAGGAAAAAAGGGCGGGAGTAAAAGAGAAATAACTGTCCTCACTCTGCCTTCAGATCCATAAGCTCCAGAGCAGTAAATTTCTTGCCATTTCATGGCCGTCAGCCAGAGCCAGTAAAAAGCCAGCGCTGCCGCCGAGAAGAAAGACCCTGGAGGGCCGAGGTGAGCCTGAAGGACGAGCTGTCCCTCACACACACACTTGCTCTTTTTCTCACTAACACACACTTTCCCCCTCTCTCATTTTTGTCATCCTCACACACAGTTTCACTCCCCTCTCTCTTTCACACACACAGTTTCTTCCTCATCTCCCCTCACACCCAATTTCTTGTCAATTTTTGCTCTTTTTCTCTCTCACACACACACTCACATGGCATCTGACCAGACGAGAAAGACCCCCCGGTGTCCCTGAGTCCTGGGGCGGCTACATATCCCAGGGAGCCTTGCTTTGGGACCAAGAAGGGTCTTGGCCTCAGAGCCCAAAGTCCCATCCTTCATTTCCTCTCATTTCATAAAGGACGAGCAGGAAATTCCCTTGGAAAGACCGGGGGGGGGGGGGAATCACAGGATCACACAAATCAAGGGCAACTGAGTTAAGATAAGGAGTGTGTGTGCAATTCACATATGCAGTAAGAGAAGAAGAAAGAGGGAGTGTGAGAGATAAAGCGCATTAAGGGTGTTTGGGAAGATGAGTGTATGACCCATAAAGATATAAAGAGGCCGGCGGTGTGGGCTTTCCGCAGGCTTTATCCATTAAACTCAGTCCCATGGCTCTGAAATGACAGATAATACACATTCCAACTGGTTATGACAATTCCTCTGTCGGCCTTGGCGGCCAGTCGGTCAGTGCACATGAAGTGTTAAAACACCAGAGAGAGTCAAAGGCAGAAATGTAGGAAATTAGGACAGAGTGGGACAAAGGATCAGATTGTCTGGAAGCCAAATTTTTAGGAAACAAAACAGATATGGTACTTACATTGATTACTAGGAATGTTAGGTTGAGAACAGAACGCCATGTGGAAACAGACCGAGTTGAACAGTTTTTTTAAAATGCAGACTTTAAAAGAAGGAAAGTTGTCACATGTAAAAATCAGATGAAAGCCAAAGCCTCCAGTATCAACACACCTGCCACTCTTGGAGTATTTCAAATTAATGTTGAAAGAATTGCAGCACTGATAGACTCTGCTGGAAGGGGCACTGCAACATGACATACCTATCTTACTTTTACGTAACAGTGACAAACAGAAAGTGTTTAGAGGATGAACATTTGCTTTTTTTTCTGTACTTTTTGATTCGTTTTCAGTAAATGAACCATGAACTTGTTGAAACACCACCTTCATAACATGTTAATTTAAGGTGCATACCATAAGTATTAGTAGATAATAAAGTTTTTATGACATCAGCTTATGTGTCAATAAGAGCGGTGACTGGTGTCAGAGTCTGGTCTGCATTGCCAGCAGTAAGTCGGACTCATTTCTGGTGTGGATTGGACTCCGCCAGGGCTGCCCTTTGTTGGTGATTCTGTTCATAATCTTTATGGGCGCAGCCAGGGAGTTGAGGGGTCTGCTTTGGTGGCCTCAGGATTGGATCTCTGCTTCCTGCGTACGATGTGGTTCTGTTGGCTTCATCAGGCCGTAACCTGCAGCTCTCAATGGAGAAGTTCACAGCTAATTGTGAAGCGGCTGAGATGAGGATCAGCACCTCCAAATGTGAGACCATGGTCCTCAGCCAAAAAAGGGTGGAGAGCTACCTCCACGTCGGGGATGAGGTCCTGCCTCAAGTGGAGGAGTTTAAGTATCTCGGGGTCTTGTTCATGAATGAGGAAAGAACGGAGCGAGAGATCGACAGGTGGATCGGTGCGGCGTCTGCAGTGGTGTGGACTCTGCATCAGTCTGTCATGGTGAAGAAGGAGCTGAGCCAAAAGACAAAGCTCTCGATTTACCAGTTGATCTACATTCCTATCCTCACCTGTGGTCATGAGCTTTGAATCATGACCGAAAGAACAAAATCCAGGATACAAGCAGCCGAAATGAGTTTCCTCTGCAGGGTGGTGTGTTCTCCCTTAGAGATAGCGTGAGAAACTCAGTCATCTGGGAGGGGCTCAGAGTAGAACCGCTTCTCCTCCATGTCGTGAGGAGCCAGATGAGGTGGCTTGGGCATCTGGTTCAGATGCCTTCTGGGCTCCTCCTTGGTGAGGTGTTTCGGGCACATCCCACTTTGAATAGACCCCGGGGAAGACCCAGGGTGTGTTGGAGGGACTCTCTCTCTCTCGGCTGGCCTGGGAACTGCTAGGAATCCCACCAGAAGAGCTGGATGAAGTACCCGTGGAGAGGGAAGTCTGGGCTTCCCTGCCCAAGCTATCCCTGCATCCTGATCTCCCGGAAAAGTGGTAGAAGATGGATGGATAGTGTCAATAAGACTATATACATGTTAATAACAACATCGTAAATGTGTTTCTTATTAGCACATAATACATTTGAAAATGTTTCTAGGTTGGATTAAAAAAAGTTGTAAAAGGGCTTTTGTCAGTAGAGTTAGTGTATTTACCATTTTCTTTGGGTCCTCCGGCTTCCTGGCTATTGAAAATCCAAAGTATCCATGGTTAAGTCTTCTATGAGTGCCCTTATTCAAGGTACCGGTTAAATATCTGGAGTTGGCATTCCTTCATTTGCTGTGAATGCACAAAGCTGGGTCACATGCAAAGGCTGAATTTCCTTACAAGGACAATGAAAATGATTAGATTTTGGTGGTGATAAGTCAAGGACCCCTTGACTTAGCAAAACACATGATTCAAGATATCAGATTATGATACAGGGAGAGAAGACACATCTGGCTGTACTCTCAGGTCTTTTTGTTGTATATGGCAAGAATGAAAATGGTAGACTTTAGATGTGGTACAGCAGACAATGTGTGAAGTGATAAAACATACTGCCTTATTACTTTAGATCTTTTTTTCCATACAGACACAATTCAAAACCCAACCCTACATACATACTGGTGTTTGTGCGCTTTACCATGATGCTTCTGTACTCTGGTAGGTTTTTACCTATATTAGTCTTCTGCCATGGTTGTGTTGTGTTGGAAAGAGTCTGCAAAAGAAAACTAAAATATCTCAGGTCAAATCTAAAGGAAAGTATGAGTGAAAATACTCATCTCTTCTCTGCGTTTACAGTTGTGCACTTTGTCAGTGTTTGAACATGTCTTGAAGAATTCAACATTCCAGATTTTTTTGTTCGGACATTTTGGTGCATCCCAGGCTTGACACTAGTTGTTTGCAATGCCATTCAACACAGAATGACAACTGACTGATCACTCCAACATCCATTATTGTTATTGACATGAACTGACATCCTAAAATTTGTTTAGCCTTTCCCCCCATCCTTTGTCTAGCCTTAGCAAAGGAATCTTTGCACCTAATCTTATCCAAACCTCAGTCATGACGTTGCATCCTAAATGCAAAAATTAAAGCAGTATTTTGTGTGCATAGATGTCATGCACTTATGTTGCTTTGGGAGTAACTGGGACTCAATCTATGTCACAAGCATAAGTTGGACGTTTGTGGTGACCACAGTCAGTGGTGACTGGTGAAAAAATATTTATTCTCATTTCTCTATTGTGACAAAGAATATGGGTCGTGTAGCAGACAGACGCAGCACAAGGTGAACAGGTGCCCCACAAGAGGTAGAGATCCTCCAAAATATGGACTTGTGTGTCTGAGTGTATGTGCAAGCAGGGCAGCACAGGGCCAGGCAGACTGAATCCCCTGACAGCCACTTGTCACTCTCCACTCAGACCATCTGGGCCCTTTCCCATGTCTTATCTTCACATGGACACACGCTGGGAGCTGGTGGTGACAGTGGTGATGGCAGGGGTTGGGAGGGCAACAGATGCCAGTTTCTCCACGCTTGTTTCCCTCCATGCATTTCACCTTCCCACCTCTCTCCATCTATCTCCGTCTCCTTCTGTGCCTCCCGTTATCCATCCATTCCTTCGAGCATTCTTCTTTTCCTACTTCCTGTCTTACTTCCTTCAAGTCCCCTCCTCACGTTTCTCTTTCATTCACTCCATCCTCCATCCATCCTGTCTCTGTCGTGATTTGGCCAGCTGGCATCTCACAGCCATCACACACACACTCACACTGTGCCATATGTTTGAGATGACCTCCACCGCTGCATTAGACCAGGGTGGAGCTTTTACACAAGCTGCCCTCACTGGGAGCTAAATGATTCATCAGGGACTAATAACTCTTTTGATGCAATATGTGGCAGAGTTGAAGTGAAGTGAAAACCTGAATGCACTGTGAGATGTGCTGCAACTCACATCTGTAGGGCAATCTCAAACAGATGATGTGAGCAGCAACTGATTGAATAAAAGTTGCACATATCTTCAAACCAATACAACATTCATCTAAATCTAAAGTAATTTTATTATTTTGTGCACCCATCCTTTTGTGCATCAAACCAAATGTAATAAAAAAATTATGCCAATGTATGTCTTAACAAAGAACAGTAAAATAAAAGGCATATTTATTAGTTGCACCCACACACATCTACTGCTAGAACAGGTCCATGTCAGTGTCGCTGGTAAACATGCAAACCTAGCTCAGTGTCCAGTGCCGCAAATGATGATACACTGTATTGATGCAAAGATGATTCTGCATAAAACAATATGTGATCTGCATGTTTTATTACCTCACTGTCTCAGGGCTACATATAAGGAAACTTTTTTCAGGAGAGTCCGACCAATCAGTGGAAAAGATTCAAGGACGACCTTACAAACATGAGTACAAGAATGACGTGTATACTGCAGATTGTGATGCAAAGGTAGTAGACTCACCTAATGGAAATTATTTTTGTTGACCACTATAATACATTTAATTTTACCAAGACTGAAAAGGTAGGCTAGGTAAGGGTTCAAAATCTGTGGACCCATGTGAAGATTGCTAAATGCATCATTGTCAAAAATAGAAGTGGTACAGTATATGTAGATAATCTCCACAATGTTTATTCCCAAAGTACAATTTCAGCTTTACAGGTTATGTGGCACATTGCTGTGCACAGTGTAAGTGATGTGTAATTCAAGAAACCTTCATTAATAACAGAGTGGTCATAGAAAAGGTAAAAGTATATTAGACAAGATAGGAAAAAAGCAGGAAATATTTGATCACAGATTTGAAAACTATCTAGCCAGTGCCTAGTTAATATTACAATTGGGTCAGAGGATTCTTGGGTCAAAGCAAAACTAATCAGCATCCTCCTCTTTCTTCCTCCTCTGTTCTTCTTCATCTTAACACCCCCACCCCCTTATATCTCTCCCGAGTCCACTCGTCTTTGCTGTTTTGAGTACTCATACACTTCTCTCCTGCACGTCCTCTTCCTCTCTCCTTCAGGGAGGACGACCGATCACCATTCTAGACACATAACCAGTCCCAGCCACAAGTGAC
>JAQQAE010002388.1:0-22444 GCA_029823295.1 Pseudamia nigra
GACTTTGTTTGACACTGTGTGGTGAAGTTTTACCGCGTCAGTAAGCTAGCAGCTAATATTAGCTTCCCATGAGTCCCATGGCTTGAACACTTCCTTAGCCCCACCACATCCTGTTTTTGGCTCCAGTATGCCGTCCAGGAAGTGACAACCCAACTGGCCTTAAAACGACCCTTCGGAAATGAATCACGTGGGTGATGTCACGGTCACTTTGTCCAGTTATATATACAGTCTTTGCGGTGGACCAAGGTGTCGGGCTGGTGTATTTTCACCTTGACATGACCAATGAGGTGTCTGAAATCTGGTTTCTGTAAAACTGGGGGTGTTTCCACTCTCATCCCTCATGGGTGCAATGCCCAAGATCAGTCTTGTACAGCCAGAGGGAGAATTTTCTCTTTGACGACCAACCTGAGACAAATCCTGTCATCCGGTGGTGACAGGACATTTTGCTGCTTGACGTGGGTGGGAGGAGTGCTTCAATGGCTACTTCTCGCAAGAGAGCAAGTGTGGCCATCTTCACCACCCTGGGAGTATTTAAAAGCAGATACTTGTATCTGCTTGTCAGGTGATTGATGTGATATATTGTCAGACGCATATGTGTCTGTGGGCGTGTGCATCAGGGTGGAACTTCCCCGTGTGCAATAAAGAGAGCAGAGGAGATTTGTAAACGTGTGTCCATGTTGTGACACTAAAGACATGCTGTCATGTAAATAACATAAGGCTGTTCAGTTTGTTTAATAAAAGGAAAATGTACAGACCTGTTCAATGGGAAAGGTATCCTTAAATGACTTCTGTCATCATCTGGTGCTATATAGAAAATCAAATTAACTTGACCTTCTGAGGGGGCGTGGGGTGCGTTCCCCTAATATAATGATATCATGGTATGGGAAACACTGTAGCGCCGTACTTGACGGCAACAACTGAAGTCAGTCATTTGCGATAACTAGTAATTAGTCTTCCACATCACTGTGCATGAATTTTGGCCCAGTGTTCTTTGCAGATTTGTCTTAATATAGCCATACATGAACGTCCTTTTAAAAGATGTGCCATAGTGTCTCAATTGGATTTAAATCCAGACTAGGCTAATTCAGAATCTTCATTTTGTTTTATTTTTTTTGAGACATGCAGAGGTGGACTTGCTGGTGTGTTTCACATCATGGCCTTGCTGCAGAACCTAAGTGAGTTTGAATTTGAGGTCACGAACTGAAGGACAACCTCCTTCAGGATTTTTTGGTAGAGAGCAGAATTCATACTTACATCAGTCATGGACAAACATCATCCTGAAACAGCAAAGCAGCCACAGACTATCACACTACTACCGCTGTGTTTGACTATTGGTGTGATATCCACAGAATATTTTTCATCAAGGTGTAAGACAAGCCTTTGTGTTCTTTTTGATCAGCAGTGGAAGTCTTGGAACTCTTCTATGGATGCCATTTTTAACCAGTCTCTTTCTTATTGTTGAATCATGAACACTGAGGCCTGCAGTTCTTTAGATGCTGTTCTGGGTTCTTTTGTGACCTCCTGCATGAGTCGTTGGTGTATTCTTGGAATAATTTTGATCGGCCAGTATCTCCTGGGAAGGTTCACCACTGTTCCAAGTTTTCTCCATGTGTGAATAATAGCTCTCACTGTGCTTATCCCAAAACCTTAGAAATGGCTCCTTAACCCTTTACAGAATGACTAATGTCAGTGACTTTGTTTCTCATCTGTTATTTCTTCAGGTCACAGCATGCTGTGATGCTTTCTGAGATCTTTTAGCCTACTTCACTTTGTCAAATAGGTTGTGCTTAAGTGATTTCTTGATTCACCAGGTCTGACAGTTATCAGACACCTTTTCACAGCACTGTATGTATCTGAAATCTACATCTATGCAAAAAAAGCAAAACCACTGTTGGCTACATCTCAAATGTTAGAATAGCCTTGTTATCGCTGTTTTTAAGTGCTTTTGCAGAGCTAAAATGGTGAACTGATGGTGTGAGTACTACTTTATTAGTGTACATACTGTACGTTCTCTGCTCTGTTTCTTCTGACTGCGTAGTAAGGTGTGTCTGTGAAATCTCATTCACATAATCATTTTCTTGGCATGAATTAAAGATTTCCTGAGAAGCCCCTCTTCCCTGGATGCATGTGTTTGTTCACTGGCCCCTCAGTCAGAGTGAGGTTGCCGAGGCAGGTCTCAGTAGAGTCAACACAAACGCCCTGATAAACATGAAGTGTTTCCCTCAGGAGGCATTCACTTGGTTAATGGTTGCCCACAGGGGAAGGTGGGATCTCTGTGGACACCGAACCATTCTCTGTGAAGCACTAATGAAATAAGCCGGCAGCAGGAGCAGTGATTTCAGGGGGATCTGGGAGATTTGTCCACCTCAGTATTAGTGAATAGTGCATATGTTCCTCCAATAAAACAGTAAAAATTCATGGTTTTCTAGGATATGTAAATATTGGGTCCATAAAAATCCCGCTCAACATAAATAATCACATTTTTAATATTTTTCGGTTCATCTTTGGTTATTGTTTGGTTATTTTGTTCATTTTAAGAATATTTGGCTCCCTTTTGTTGATTAGTCAATTTTTGTTAAGTTTCTTAATTATTCTGCATATTTTTGCTCACTTCCTTGCTTATGTTGTTCATTTTTGTGTATTTTCTTGATTATTTTCTTTATTTTTTTGCCCACTTTTGTTGATTATTTTGTAAATTTTGCCCATCTTCCTCATTATTGTGGTCAGTTTTGTTTTTTTTATTATTTAGATTTTTGTAATATTTTGGTTGACTGGCATTTTTGTTAATTTTTTCACAATTATGCTTGTTTGTGCTCATTTTGTTGCTACTTTTGTTGAATTTTTTGTTTACCTTGGGTGATTATTTTGTTATTATTGGTTAATTTTCTTCATTATTGTATTCATTTTTGTTTATTTTGTGGCTTGTTTTATATTTTTGTTAATTTTCTTGATTATTTTGTTCATTTCTACTCCCTTTTATGTTGTATTTTCATTTCATGTTGTATTTGCTTATTTTTGTTCTTTTTCCTTATCGTTATGTTCATATATACTTATTTTCTTGCTTAGTTTAATAATTTGTGCTCTTTTTTATCATTTGTTTATTGATCATTTTGTTCATTTTCCCTCATTATTGTGGTAATTTTTGATCATTTTGATTTAGTTAAGTTTCTGTATTTTTTTCATTTTTTGTTCACTGTTGGTTATTGATTGCTTTTTCACTTTTATTCATTCGACCGATGATTATGTTTGTATGTGCTCATTTTGGTGCTAATTTGTACTGAATTTGCTGCTTATTTTGCTGTATTTTGAAGCTTTTTTTTTTCATTTCTGTTAATTTTCTTGATCATTTTATTCATTTCTGTTCTCTTTTGTTGTTACTTTTTCTTCTTTTTGTCATGATTATTATGCTAATATTCGTTCATTTTCTTGCTCATTATATTCGTGGTCATTTTTGTCATGTAAAGGATGACAATAAACACGTCTCACAGTACACAGGAGATGATGCCTTTCCATTCATAATTTCCTATTACTTACAAGTAGTTTTTAGATGTTATATAACTTTTAGGTATTAAAAAGTATTATTATCATTATTATTATTATCATCTTGCTCGATACATGTCATTTTGGAACATCAGGTGTATGGATGTCAAACAGTCACGTGCTAATCATTACTATTTTTTTTGTCTCCACAGTTCCTCACTGTTGCAGCAGCATAAATATGGTTTATGCCCAGTCAACAAACACAGTTGGTGTCTATCCCTCCCTTTACTTACCATCTTTCACTTATCAGATGTCATTTAACTATTCCGAGAGGGAAAACTCAACTGTCCTGGCAACCTTACCCACAACCCCTCTCTGCAGCAACAAGGGCTCCTTCTCGCAGCCCAACAGGACCTCTGACTCCTATGAGCTGACTTCAGGTGAGGTTGCCGTCTTGGGCTTAGTGTTTGGCATTATCTGGCTCATCTCCATCCTGGGAAATGCTCTGGTCTGCCTGGTCATCCACAGGAGCCGGCGGACTCAGTCCACCACCAACTATTTTGTGGTGTCTATGGCATGTGCGGACCTGCTCATGAGCCTTGGCTGTGCCCCTTTCATCCTCTTGCAGATCGCCTCGGGTCGATGGCCGCTCAGCACAGCTGCTTGCAAGATTGTGCGCTACCTGCAGCACCTTTGTCCTGGTGTGCAGGTATATGTTCTGCTCTCTATCTCTGTGGACCGGTTCTATACCATTGTCTATCCTCTCAGCTTCAAGGTGTCCAGGGAGAAGGCAAAGAAGATGATTCTGGCTTCCTGGCTGTTTGATGCAGCCTTTGTGTCTCCCTGCTTCTTCTTCTATGGCTCCACAGCGATAGATAACGTCGTGGGTCATTGTGACTTTTTCCTTCCAGACAGTTGGGGTGGTATATCCTATGCTGTCGTTCATCTTTTGCTCAGTTTTGTGGTCCCTGTGGCACTGATAGTGTCATTTTACCAGAGGGTGATTCGATATATCTGGAGGATTAGTGCTGACGGCCACACAGTGCGCCGGACAATGAACATTGTCCCACGGACTAAAGTCAAGACCATCAAGATGTTTCTCATGCTCAATTCAATTTTCTTCCTCACCTGGACACCCTTTTACGTGGCCCAGCTATGGCATCCAACGGAATCCCTGGGCCCCAACAGACAGGGCCTGCTGTTCTTCACAGCCATTGCCTGGATCTCCTTCAGCTCCACAGCATCCAAACCTACGCTGTACTCTGTGTACAATGCAAACTTCAGGAGGGGCATGCGGGAAACGTTCTGCATGTCATCCATGAAATGCTACCGCAGTAACGCTTACACCATCACAGCCAGCTCTCGAATGGCTAAAAAGAACTACGTTGGAGTGGTGGACATCCCAGTGCAGACAAAGATGGTAACCAAGGACTCTCCGTATGATACATTTGACCGGGACTCAAAAGAAAAGAAGGTAGCGTGGCCCACTAATGCTAACCCTCCAAATACTTTTGTGTAAGATAACTTGGTCAGTGTCAGATGTATGGACATGAATAGAAACACACAGTTCCATCTTTTCCAATGTGTCTCATGGACCCAAACTTCAGAAAAAATATGAAAGATGGTTAGCTATGCCATCAACTATACATATGAGTTGTGTCTATCTAAAAAATATTTTACAAGGGAAGGAAGTCACAGTTTGTCAGAAGGGAACTTGCATCTAGTTTTTACCTGCATTTTTGCCATCCTCATCCCCAAACCAAACCTGCGCATTAATAAATTTTACCTCAGTCTTTGAGTATGAAGTAGTGAAAGAGATGAAAATGATTACGCGTCTGAATTGTAGAGACTCTTCAACAGCTCTGGACAGATTGTGGAGAAACAAAGTTACAATAATGTCATGTTCCATGCCCACGATGCACTTCTAAGTTCACTGTTTACAGGAATACTCATGTAGTCACAGATTAATAACATGAATGAGTCGGAGGTACATCCATGACTGCATCATGAAGACGTAAAAATGTCCTTTTCACACAGTAATGTTTTAAACTGTAATGGATGTTCTGGATGTTCACTTCCTTTATAAAATCATGGAAGTTCTTCAGTGTTAGACCATAAACCGAGTTGTCAGTCACTTTCCCCTCCATCATGGTGCAGAGCAGATTACAGTGTTTTCGTCCTACATCCTGTCCCTTCTACATTTTGATTGGTTGGTGAGTGAGCAGCTTTGTTCTAAAGACTGAGCATTGAAACTCCTTCGGCCCAGTAAAATAACGCCATGCGCTGAGATGGTGATTTGGCTCATCACCAAAATTTAATCATCTGTTCCTTGTCTCATTTCACACCTTTCCTGAAAGTTTCATCAAAATTTGTTCATAACTTTTCACCTAATCTTGCTAACTAACTTACTACAAACACCGGCAAAGATACAACTATGATTTTTCAGATTTGTACATTTTTCCTTTATGTTCGCACATATGTGTAAATGATGGCATCCATCAAATAAAATAAAACATTATTTGGCTTTCTCTATTGAATATAATACAATATTTTTTCCTGAATAAGGTCCTATGGGGCTCAGTGGAGGGGGCGGGATGTGGCCTCTCTATTGGTCTGAATAGCACAACGTCAGCGTTGGCAGGTGACCGAGCTGTGGTTAGCATGTTTGCTGTGTATTTATTGAGACAAAAGTTCACAAAAACAGAATGTGTTCAGTTTGTATAAAGGGCTTTTTCTGATCTGTCACCCTTTCTGGCAGCCATATCCTGACAGTCTCCACAGCTGTGACCAGAGAGCTGTTTTTATACAACAATTTTAAATGATCATTTATCTGTGTGCTGTGTTTTGATGAGTCACTTAGTCACCGATGCATCTTTTTTGTGTTCTGATAATGTCTATATCTGAACATAGTCTGTGACCATCTATCAGTGACATGTTGTGTACACATCTGATTTGCTGCAGTCATGTATGTGGTAGGAGCTCAGTGGCCATATGTTAACACTAACATCATATGCTTTGCTGAAATAAAAGTAACATCAAATGGATCCGAGCTTCATTTAGTGTGTTCAGGTTAACTGAGCTGACTTCTTTTAAACTGAATACAAAGGCTAAACATCTGCATGCAGGTTTTTGTGGACCCAGAAGCTCATGTCCTGGCGTTTTTTTTGAAAGTTTTGAAAGTATGAAACTCTCCAGGTTGAATAAATAGGACGGGAAATTAAAAAAAAAAACATGTAGAAAAAGTGTGGTTGATTGATAATAAAACTCAAAGGTCCCAGCCTGCAGAACCAAGAACAGAGCTTCAGATTCTGTCCCATGGGCCACTGATAGGAAACAGCCACTGTGTGGCATATGTTTAACAAAACAGGTGCAACGACTGCCTTCTTACTGTTGTTTCACACTGTATTTGCAGCACAGAAATATTTGAGACTATACTGTGGAACAAAAACAAACATGAAGATGTTGCCAGATTGAAGGTCAGATTTCCCCATTTTCAGTTTTGTGGTTTTGTGTAAATCTCCAAAATAAACACCATGTTACCTTCTGAACTTCAAAAAATTCTTTAATTGTAGTTCTCTTGGGTAGGAGTCTGTAGTCAGTAACCAATTGGGATTTTACAAAGAGTTAAATCAGACAAGATGCAAAAAATTGAGAGATTAGATTGTCATATACTGTATGTCATAATATAGAAATATTCACTGTTGCGGCTGATTTATTCCAGTAATTAATGTTAAAATGAAAAGACTCTGATGCTGCTGTGTTTGGACCTGATTGACTGGCGCTCATTCATTGTTTCATCCTTAATGCAGGAAAAACAAAGATCTAACTTATACATTACATCCATATCTATTTAGCATTCCTGCAATTAGACTGTACACTTATTTGCATTATCAACTTATATTATCATGGTTCAGATATTTGCATTTGATAATCAAATATAACTCCACTTACATTTCTTAAAAACTCACAGCTGGTAGTAGTTTTTTTTTTTCTTTCTTTCTTATTCTGTTTTATGTGTTTCTTACGTGCAACGTAGTATCATAGCATCACACACCTCACTATGATCTGTAAGCACATTAAAATCACACTAATATTGGAGGAAAACATAGTAAGATTAAAGTTGAACAGTGTGACTCGTCAGGTTTTATGTGTGCTTAGATATTTTTTGGATGTTCACTTCTATTTTGCCAGTGTTAATGTAAAAGTCTGAATTAAACATCAGAATCCGAATGGACAAACTTAGAATATCTAAAACAAGGCAGCTAAAATTAAACCTGCCCAGTCTATGAGAGCAACACTATTTATGTGTTATTTCATCCACTGACTGCAGGTGTGCATAGTACACAGAAACAGTACTCAAGTAAAAGTACTGTTACTTTACAATTATAAAGACTCAAGTATAAGTAGTACTCCAAAAAATACATTATTGACTAGGAATTTTAAAAAGTACCTCACAAAATACTACTCAAGTAGTGAGTGTTCATATATTGCAGTTGCACGTTATTTATCCTCCAGGTGATAATATTGTAAAGTGCACATTAATTATCATAGTTTGAGTGTCAGAACCACTGAAATGTAAAAATTCACAGTGTTAAGCACTGTTCAATATTCAGCAGAAAAAAGAGGGAAAAAGACTTTTTGCTTATTTTGTTAATTTTGTGCATGTATTCAATTATTTCAGTATTTTGTTCATTTGTGCACAATTTTGTTGTTTATTTTCTTCATTATTACTCATTTAGTTGTTTTTTGTTCATTTTTGCTCAGTTTGTTCACTTTTGATCTTTTTTTTTTGCTTATTTTGTTCATTTTTAACTTATGTTGTTGCTTATTTTGTTGATTATTTTGTAACTTTATTGCTCCGTTTCTGACTTTCATTTTTTTAGGTTCAGCTAGTCCTGCTCATTGAGGTGTGGCCTAATGTAACTGAGTACAAGTACATTTTTTCATCCCACATGTAAAAAGTATTCAGCAAAACCACTACTTTCAGAAGTCCATATGTATAAAACTCAAGTATTATCCACCTCTGTTCATTAATCAAACCAGACAATTGAATCCAACCACAAAATGTCACATCTCGAAGAATAAGAAGAAAAAAGGCATCATCTGCTCCTCTTTCACAAGGCATTCACCAAACAAATCATAATGTTAAGATGGTAAAATAGTTGTGGGACAGGCCACCACAGCCATTTCAATTCATTTTATACTACTGAACAAATAACCACTCATAACTTCTAATAAAAAAAACTTTTGACTCCACCAATTTAAAAAATCTAATTGTGAATGCCCACAATTTTACTTGAAGGCTTAAACAAGGGCTGCAAGTAATGTTTTTTAATCAGCTGTCTGCTTCGTTATTTTGTCTTAAAAAAATGAGCCTCGTGGACATGGATTCATTTTCTTTTAACCAAATACTGCAAATAATTGAATTGTGTAAGATTCAGGCTAATAACATGATTATTAGTCCATCAATAACCATGAAAAGGGTAATTCTGGAAAACATAAATGGGCGACTTTCTACAATTTTTCACACAATGCCTTTGTTCGGATGCTGCTGCGGCATCAGAGTCTTTGTGTTTGGAGGCTCGGCTTCACCTGTACAGATCTGACCTGAGCTCAGTTCCAGCTCTGATGTTTTACCTGCTTGTACAAACACCTGGACATTTATGTGATGAAACACTTGTGAAATGTCTCTTACTGTAAATTGTGTTTTTAAAACAACACGTGGTTCAAAATGTTTTCATGCCTGTCAATGCACTGTACTATAGTCTGTAGAAAGAAATTATTTTATGACTTTTATGATTTTATTTGAATATATTTAGTGAACTCAGCAAAAAGTAAAGGCTCAGATGGACTCATTGGAGTTTGTGTGTTACATTTCTGTTGTTCTCCACCGTGTCCGTGTCACCAGAACCATCAGGATTTGCTACATACTGTACATAAAAAAGCCAAACAGGTCACATTTACCCATTTCTAGTCCACAAAAATGCCCTTTGTCACGGTATTCAGTAGTTCTCATCACAAAAGAATGACTCAAACTATAGCCTTATAGAATATGTTTAATAGAAGTACCTTTTTTAATTATACTTTTGAGAGTACCTGTGTTGTAGAATACTTTCTACTCATACTCAGTCACATTTGTGATGAGAAAAAGTTCTTCTACTCAGTTACGTTTAGGTACAGCTCAGTGAGTTGAAAAATGGGTTGAAATAGAAAACATCGCAAAATAATCAGTCAAATTAACATTACACTAACAGAATGAATTCAACTTAACAACAAAATGAGCAAAATATAATCATAAGAATTAAGTAAAGTACAAAAAACAGCAAAATGAGTAAAAATAAACAAATCAAGCAACAAAAGCGGTTTTTTTAAAAAGTTCAAAAATTAAACAAAATAAGCAACAAAATTGAACAACTATGACCAAAATAAGCAACAAAATGCTCAAGAAAATTAACAAAAATGACCAAAACACCTGTTTGAATACAATATATGACACTAATAACTTCCATGTACTTCTGTTTATGAGTACTTCTATTTGACTCATTAGAATCTTAAGGTAATGGCACTATTAATTAAGTATTTCTGTTTATCTGCCTCTGACATTTAATATAAATTGTGTTTTTCTTTCTAATTTTATAATTAAAGTATCTTTAAGAAAGCTGATCAATTTATATTGATGTCAATACAAATCAATCTAAAAAAAAACAGTGAAAATGTGTTTCAGAAAAACCCTCATCATGAATCTGTGTCTTTCCCTGTACTGTTGTGACTCCACATATTTTTGACATAGAAACAAATGCTGTTTTCTAAAAACTTGGGAGTTTTAAACATATATGGAGCTACAATCAATGCATTACAATGTAGGTATCTTTTTTCCAGTGCTTGTTAAAGGTATAAATGTCTATATTTTGATCTGGATGTACATGGACTATATTTGCCCATAGGGAGTGTAAAACAATGTAATTTTAGGGAAAGTCACAAACTGCGGGCTTGAGTCTGTTTTAAAGGAGAGTAATGCATAACTGAAAACCAGCTACAGGTATATTTGACCCGATGGTGGTTGTAGTGTTAAAGAAAGGGATGATCACTGTAATTTAAAACTGCCCAGTTCAATTCAGGTAAGAGTAAAATTGAACTAAGTTTAGAAGTAATAGTGAAGTCAAATTTCACAGCTTTTGACTTGAAGTAACTGTTAAATACACATGGGCTTTCATGACAGTATATTTAGAGCCTCAACAGGCATGGGACAATACTATCATCAAGTCACAGTGAAAAAAATGACATTGTGTTTGCACTTTGCTGTTTTTTTTTTTTGTTTTCATTTTTAAAAAGCAGCATTACAGAAATATAACAACAAATGGGGTGCCACATGAATCACATGTTTAGATTGTATTTTGTTCCAAGTCTGGAAAAGTCATGAAATTAAGTTAAATAAAAAAGTGTAAATGACAAGAATGAAATGCCAGCAACATTCAGAGCATGAAGATGAACTGGAAAAAGTTTTTAAAAATATAACTATTGATGTAAGGCTCAAATTAACTGTGAACAACTGTTAAAAGTCAGACATTTTATTGTAATAAATGAAATTACATTACCTTCGGAGCAGTAAAATTCCACTTGTGTGGGATTTTCTTAATACTAGTACCAATAATAGTTGTAGAAGTGACTTTTTTATTGTCATTATATAACTGAAGCACTGCATTTTTACATACATTTGCATAAATTAGATATTGTCAACAACTACTTTGAAGCAACAAAGACTAAAACTTAGTAATATTTGAAACCCATTCTTATATTATTTTCACTGCACCAATTAATGGCACGTGAACTCTATATAAACATGTACTGTACAAGTGGTTTTAAATTCACTATTGCTATTGCTCTGCTCACCCTGAACCCGAATCTGAAATGTGAACATTTTAATACCAGGTCTGCTGCCATCCAGTGGTTTTCAACAGATCTGTACAGAACCAAACTACTACAAGTTACATCAAAACACTACAGTTGAAAGGGCTCACTCACACAATCACAAACTAAATTCATATTTATAGTAACAGTAATTTAATTTTAATGGTGGTTCACAGAAATGTAAGGTTAAAGAACAACATTTTATGTGGTTTAATTGTTGATTATTTCCGTAGTCACCTCTTTAGAGCATTCCAGACACTGAGGGAACAAAGGTTTAATGATATTTCAAGTTCAGTTTAACATTTTAAAGACCATTATGAAGCAATTAAAAACTCATTTTATCTTTTCTTATTTGCAAGTCCACACTGGAAACAACTAATGATACAAAGTCCCAGAATTACTTGCACGTAAACAAATGTAATATTATCTAATTATTACCTCCTCTAAGGAGGTAGTGTTTGTATACGTGTAAGGTTTGTCTGTCTGTTAACAGGATAAAGTTTTCTGGATATGTTGGAAATGGCAATAAGGACCAATTGATTACATTTTGAGAGTGATTCAGATCACTGTCTGGATCCAGGAATTTTTTGAAAGATTTTTTATCATTGTGAGATAGGGCCAATTTCAGAATTTTTGCATTTAATCCACAATAAATGCGCAGGGTCAATGCAAAAAAAAAATACATGATATGTTCACAATAGGTTCTACAATATCACAGATTTATTCAGATCCTGACAATATTCTGGATACTGCGATCCAAAACAGGTCAATTTAGTTGGCACTGTAAGGTAACAAATAAAGGTGCAGACATGCCACTAACACCAAACTGTAGCTGAGTGCAGACAGATTCAATGTGTCTTTGGTAGTTTTGCAGCTAGATCCAGAAGAAAATCACCATAAAGGAAATATGGATTTTTGTGAATAACTGTTGAGATTCCAAATGCTATAGGCATGTTTTCATGCTCAAGGAATCCAATAATGTAGATAAAATAAGTGTAGGCCTATTATGATTTTTATTTTTCCTATGCTGTACCCACACTAACCAAACTTGGCACATGCGTAGTCAGGGTATGGGGAAGGGTAACTATGGCAACCATCACCTAATTTGCATATCGATTAGGTCACAGCATTAGTAATTGCAAAATCCTATTTTGGCCTGTAGTACTAAAACTACAGTAACTGAAGATGGATTAGATGCCTCTCACTCAACAAATGACCGGTAGGGCCTGAAATCATTGCACTTTGACCTATTACTGCACTAGCTATACAGTGAAGTTGAAAATGTCATACACCCAAGGGTTATTGACTATGCTGATTCCAAATATGAAGTGATCTTCAAGGAAAAAGTTCAAGGTCATGGTCAGTTTCAAAACTGGGTGGGGGATTTGCCACTTCACAGCTTCTTGTTGAAAGTAGTAACTGCACTTATATTTTAAATTTTAGAGGCCATTTAAATATCATGTTTCCAAAACTTTAAAAATTCCAAATCCAGGGTTGTGGGACATTTTTTATTTAGTTGCTAATTGTTTATTTTGTTGATTAATTTGTAAATTTGGTTGATTTTGTTGATCATTTTGTTCTTTAGTGATTTCAACTTTATTTAGAATATTTTGTTCCTTCTTGCTCATTTATTTATCTTCCTAAACATCTTATCTTTTACATTTAAATACATGTACATAAAATGCTATAAAAGAAATACAATTTGGATCACTTGTAGTGATAAATATACAATATTATCTTTTTCATGGATCGTCTCCATGCTTGTCGCCTCGTCTCTTTTGTGTCTTGAGCTGAAGAAGTATTGGAAGCACTTCTTTTGACTATTTTACTTGCAGAGTTTTACAGGCCTGGAGAATTAGACTTAAAAATTCCATTACTTTTCTGGGTATTTTATGACCACAAAAAGCCAGAATGGAGGAGGAAGAGACATTACAGCCCTGTAGCTCAGACAAAGGCAAAGAACCAGCCAAAAGAAACTATCAGTCACATTTTTATTTACTTCAAGACACAAAAATAGCAACATTTAGACATGAACGAACAATCTACAATCAGCGGACAAAGTGCTTCTGCCTAATGTAAGAAAAGTGCACATATTCGTATGAGGCTTTCATCGCCTCACAGTGGAAGGAGAGTAACATTGGCAGAGAGAAAAAAATGAAACTGTGACCTCTGCTGACGCTAAGATACAATGAGAGGCATCGGTTTCTTTACAAAAAGCCGAAAAGACAAAGGAAAGCCGACGTCCTCTGCGGAAATTAAACAATCAACAAAACTACGAGCTTCCTCTGAGCCAATATAAATTACAAATACAAAAATATATCCAACAGATTCATCGCTGTGCATATTAAATCCTCATTACTGGACCTGGACCCACACAAAAAAATGGCCAAAAGGGGATGAGAATGTTACGGTAGGTTTCCCTTCAAACGTGTGTAATTTACTTTTCCATGGACATTACAATGTATTAAGTATCAGGATAACTGTAAAGGGGAACATGGAAAAATCTTAGCAATTTAGGCTGATGTAAATCAAACAAATCACCTGTGTTGATGAGAGGAGTTCTGGTAGTTTAATGTCCATAACCACCCACTAATTCATCAAACAACAGACATGTCATACTCAACACGTTTTTAATCTGCTTCTATCACATCTTTTTTATATAAGATTTCCTTGCTGATTAGTTCCTTTATGAGTCATCAGTGAAGTGAAACTACACACAGACATGATACACCTATTTTAGGTTAAGTGTGACTTAAACTTTAATGTGTCATTCATCATAAACAATTGCATCTGAGCTACTTAAAGAAATCTTCAAAACAATGATTCTTAGTTTTGGATTTAGGAGTATAGGTGTGTTTATGTGCACATAACGGTAACACACAACGGTAACATAATGACTTTGCAATAGAACAATACAATGTACTGAGAGGAATGAGTGACTTATGAAGCAAATCCATTAAATTAAACTCAAAACTTGGTGCATATTTTTAACCATAACAGCCTCTGATTTCTTGAAAATTTCCAAAGTAAAATATCTACAAAGAATTGACATAAAGTTAACCACATGATTTCTGTAAAAATATTCTCAGCAGAGTGGTGAGCATGACCTGACTGTTTAATAACAGTGAAATCTAAAATATGTTGAATTTAATTGCTGTAAATTATTTTCTTCTTTATTGTGCCTCTGGAAAACTTTTTCATGAGAAGCTACGATACCTGTGGACAAAATTCAGAAGTGCTATTCAAATTTAAAGGCCAACTTAAATATTATCATGTGTAAAATGCGAAATGCATGTGCATGTCTAGGTAAATGTACAAAGTGAAACCTCTGATCCTGTTACTACACACGTTCCTGTAGCGGCTGAAGGACACTGGACGCAGCAGCAGGTTCCCTCTGGAGCCTCAGTGTTTGACCTCCATTACAGTTACTTTTCAGGCGTGGTTGTTGTTGCTGATGCCGTTTTTGCTGTTCTTGGACGTCTTGGTGCTGCTGCCGCTCTGAGGGATTTTCTGGTCGTCGCCCGTGAGCAGAGCTTTAATCTCTGAAGGGATCTTCCCCTGGTCCATGGCTGAACACCACTGTTTGTACTGAAGTAAGAAAACATAATCATTAAATACACAAAACATGACTAAACTGGCAATTTAGTCCAAATTGAATGTGACAGAGATGAAGGACTGTTGACAGGTCAGAACAAATATGTTTAGTCATTTATCCATTATTAAATTTAGGGCTACGCTATTCACAACCTACATCTTGACTAATTCTGAATAGAACAAGATTCAAATTTCACTGAGTTGTGACTCAGAGAAGAATGTATTCATGGGGCAAGTGAACAACATAAAGCAAAAATAACAATACAAAAAGTACTTGCAAGTTGTTAATGTACATAATGTGTAAAGAACATAGCTAATAAAATGAATTTGATATACTGTCCAGCTCTAATTCAGATGTCTTTTCTCATGTTTCCTCCTCTTAAAGGGCATATATGACCAAAAAACAGAGCATAAACTATTTAAAATATACTTTAAAATGTTGACAATGTATGACAAAACAGATCAGTTAAGAAAACACACTTTATTCCTACTAGATATCAACATTCATAAATGCACATAGAATTTAGAACTTAACTTATTTCTGCTGACAGATACCGTGACACCCAGAGCAGGTTCTACTGATAACACATGCTCATCTACATCAATCCATGTAAACAGTTAATTTACAGAAATTAATGATTGCTGAGAATTTAGACTTTAGGTTCAATGCGGCAGAGTCGGTGTTGCTAAATGTGTATTTCAACCATAACTTGGTGGATCCTTAATATCTTAACCCAATGTGAAGGTAACTCCCTACAAAAGGATGGCACACCTGAATGTTCTGCATACATTTCTGACTGAAGAGTGTACAGTAAATAAAGCCGAATTCCAGCTCTTCAACTCCAGTAATGAAAATTAAAATTATCAAAACAACTGAGTAAATCTGCTTCACAGACAGCTCAATGATATACTGGGAATCTGTTACCATGCAGTGTGAAAAGTGAAAAATTACTGAAACAAGGTTCAGACAGGGGAATGGATATAATTTAACACCATTCACATGTCCTTTTGATTCCAAGGGGAAGAAATTCAGCTGTTTATTTTTGACAGCTGTTTTGTTTGTCACTCCTCTGCACAGTAATGTGTTTGATAGAGCTACATACAATAGATTATTGACACTGTAAATAAATCACCTACATGCATTCCCTGGCTTTGGTTTACAGTATGTTCTGTTCCACATATCCAAAATAAATAATGATTCATGCAAAAATATAGTAATACAAGAAAAGGCTAAAATTGACAAAAGAAATTATTTGATGATTTGCTCCAAAAAATGAATGCAATTATTAGTCAGTTATTGTTGCAGTTATTGTTGGATCCCTAAAACTCTTAAGCTGATTTGTTTTTTCTGTGATAAGTCTCTTCACAAGTCATTATTTTTGCAGATGTTTTGCAATGTTTGATACATTCATTTTCATGATTTATTTGCATTCCTCTTTAAGTCTGAACATTTTTAAGTCTCTATATGAATCTTCTTCTTCTTCTCCTTTCGGCTGCTCCCCTTAAGTCTCTATATGAATAAACTATGTAAAATGACTTACCATCTCCAGTTCCTCTCGCAGAGCACAGATTGCCCTCTCTTTACTGGAAACCAGTTCCTCCAGGTACTGGTACCGCAGCTTCTTCCTCGCTCTACATTCTCGAGCACTCTGCCGGCTGCGTTCCAGTTTGGCTTTCAGGTCGATCTTTGCAGGTTTGCGTCCCCGTTTTCCTGGCTTCTTCACTTTACCTGCCACCATCTGCCAACAGAAGGCAATAATTTACAAATTTATACATTCAGGTGAGCTGGTTATGAGTGCCACATATTTTTACTTCAGTGTTTTTTTTCACCTATGTTAACAATCACTTCCTCCAAGTGCAGATGTCATCTATGTTGAGCTCCAATTTCTTTTTATTAAACATATTTTCTGGACTTTCCTGTTTTGCATGGTCCCAATATCTATACTCATCATATTCCAAAAGAAAACACTCAACAAAGGCTTCACCAAATGCCACATACAGTGTTACAATGAAGCTTCATTCAAATCCTGATTGTTTTTATTCACTGCTGACGCGTCACTGTCATGAGACGCTGTACCTCTAATGTACACAAACAACCTGTTTACGTTTTGTCACAAAGGCCTACAGCCTTTTTGCTAAGATGCTGCTTGCAGTAATCGTTACTTGTTATTGTCAACAGGGTCTTTCCTTTAGAATAGAGCTATTAAACAGATTCGATAAAAAGCCTATTAAACTAGTTTTGATGAGCAGGTTAAGCATTACGACGCGAACGTGTAACAAATAATATATAGTAAAAAAGGGTTGTTAGCGCAAGCTACATCTTTGTTTAGCGTTAGTTCGAGTAATGATTATCATTAGCCATGACTATACATTGTACCACAAACAACTATTACACTTACGAGAAACACCTGATCTGTGAAAACTTAAATTAAGGAAAATGTCATTTGGAAGCTCTCTTTAATTGACCTCGTACCTTGTTATCATCCATTTTGATGAAGCTAACGTGGTGGCAAGCAAGTTCACGTTAGCTAATGTTGGCTAATGGCCTAAATTAAGGCCCAATAACATTAACAGGGTGTCCCAGTCTTGATGAAAGAACTTTAACTGAGGTTATTCCGTAACAACACGCGAGCAAAGCATCTACAAAACAGGCATAAAAGCGTTCTCTCAAGTTCTTTCTACCGCTCTGTTTACATCGCTCGGTGGGTGACGTTCCTCTGGTGGTTAAACTAGCAGTTCTCGCGATACTTTGCTTGTTTTACTAATTCTGGGAATGAGAGGATAAAAATGTTTGATAATAAATTATTTAATCGTACAAATAGATTGTTAGGTAAAACTAAGATATTAATTTTGCTTACATTCCTTTTTGAAAGATGGAAAAGCAGGAGGTTAGTGGAAATTAGATTTACATTCAGTGAATTTTACCGGTTTCAACAGTTCCACATATTAGAAACAACCATAATATATAAACGTAAAGTAAAGACAAATGCTTATTTTATTCAAATTCTTGTGGAGATTGTCGAAGCGATTTTGTTGTTGTAGTTAAACATTTAAACCACCAGATGGCATCACCAGCATGTAATGAACAGAGTTAAACATGTCATTATCTGCAGCAAACAATGATGGGCATTACCTTCATTCAGCCAAAACCCTCAAAGTAAATTCATCCAACAAACAGAAGAAAATAATACAAAAAAGGTGCAAACAAAACAGTGTTCAACACAGGAAAGGCTGCAGATGTCAATGACACAACACCACCACCAACAACAAACAGCATGGCACAGGAAACTGACATCTCCAGTGTTCATCAGAAACATTAAGATTCTTACCAGGATCTGCATCTACGCCCACTGTGAGACACCTTATCAGCATCAAATAGTGAGAGGAAATTCTGCAACATGGTAGGCACAAGGATCTTTAAAGAGGTTCATCCATGGTCCCTGCAAAAGGATGAAAAAGCCTTGTGAGACATCTGTCAGTCACACGGGAAGTTTCACTTTCACCTCACTTAAATTTATTGTCATATTTAGTGGAATGAAGTGATTTTCATGTTAGACCAAAGGAAAAGATTCTAAACATTGTGTTTCCAAATGTCTCCATGCTTAGGCATACTGCTTTGCTGTATTTGTTCAGCCAAAGAAGACCTGCAACACCTTTTTTCTTCAAGATGAATGCCTTCAGAAAAGCAATGGTCCACTTACAGTGCAGCTTTTGGTCAATGGTGTGCTGAAATACATAGCTTTGGCCAAACTTTCACAGGGTGGAGATCAACAATCTATGGCAAGTCCTAGGTTTCTCTGATGAAAACCAAGAAAACTGCTTAAGTCAAGCAAATGATAAATCAAGTCACTCATGGCTTGGATGGATGTTCTGTTCCACAGGAAAATGTGAACCATCATACAAGCCTCCAACTGATGAACAACGAAGACTGAAGCTGTGAAATAAAAATGTTGGCCTATTGGTCTAAACAGGTTCAAAGTTAAAACAGAAGTGAGGATGGATGGATGGATGGATAGATAGATAGATAGATAGACAGACAGACAGACAGACAGACAGACTGACTGACTGTTCAACATTTTTCGTTCATCCCTGAAATGCAGCCACAGGAGATGGGCAGCATGAGGACAATGGATGTGATGAAAGCCAAAGAAGACGAAAAGGTTTTTCATACTAGAGCAATTAGCATGCATGATTAACTCAGAGTGATGAATCTGAACAAAATGATCAAAGCTTGGAGCTTCTGCAGAGCCGCAGGAAACATTTACACCCGGATCAGCATTATTTGAACAGGATTCTCCATTAAATACAATGCCCACAATTATTTTTTCAAGCTGGAATAATTAATTTTCAATATTAAAGTGGGCCAAGTGATGATGATATGACATTATGGCTGATCAGAAAATGCCATATGATCTGCTTGTCAGGGGAATTGTACAATCATGTTTTTAAACATAGACAAAGTTAACAGCAATCTATTAATCAACTTTATTTATAGAGCACTTTAAAACAACCATGGCTAAAACAATGTGCTATACACCAGGGACAAATAAGATCCAACACATAAAACAAGCAATAACTCTGAGAAATAAAAACAAGAAAATACAACTAAGAGTTCACTGACACCATAAAACAAAAGGTCACATAATTAAAACAACAACCAATAAAATAATATGAAACACTAAAACAATAAGAGCAAACATGACATCAGTAACATGTTTTCCCACTATGTTTGGGTGTTTTATCCACACATACGTAAATATTATTTTAGACCCCTTTCAAAGTGAAGACTTTAAAAAAATTGTTATATCCATGTGGTCAGTGATTAGGAAATGATGACATCACACCCCTAATTTTAACTTGGCTACGAATGGTTGTAACCTATGATTTTTATTTTAAATATACAATTCTACTGGGTCATGGGGAGAGGACTAATGTATTTTAGGTTGAGCATGATGGACTGACTTGTGAGGCCACAAGTATCACAAGAACAGAGATCCAGATGAATGCTCCACCTTGAAGTTTATTCTCTCAGTGGCCTTTTCCTGGTATGAGCAGCTATTGGTTGAACTGGAGGTGGGGAAGCACTAGTACCGGTACAGTGGTATCTCGGACAACAAACTCTTCTGACAACGAAAAATTTGGATACTGAAGAAAAAAACTGCAAAAAATTTCACTTGGACAATGAGTTTTAATTGGAGAACGAATAGTCACTTCCAGGTCTTGGCGTAGCTAACAGCCATTAGCCAAGGTAACAGAGACTAGCAGCTAACAGCTGTTAGCTTGTGTTATGGAGAGGCTACTGCTGTTTTGGATCAAAGAGAAGGAAATCGCTGGTGATGCTGTACCATCAATGAAGCCATTGGGCAGCGGCGTGCCGGCTCCCGGCCCGCGGGCAGCGGCGTGCCGGCTCCCCGCATGCCGCGGGCAGCGGTGTCCTGGCCCGCCGGGAGCGGACACGCCACAGGCCGTGGGCCGGGAGCCGGCATCCATGCAATCTCATGCACTCCATTTCAGATAATTAACATAACTTCCTTTTCAAATACAGTGGAACCTCGGATAACGGCCGCTTCTGACAACGTAAAATTTGGACAACGATGAAAAACATATTTTAAAATTATTTAAAAATTGACCCAAACAGCGATGAATTACACCACTGTAATAATAATAATGAATAAATGTGCAGGTAGGGGTGTGTAATACATACTTTATATGGGAGTTTGTGGATCCAGAATGGATTAATTGGTTTTACATGTATTCCTAGGGGAAAAGTCCATTCGGATAACAAATCATTCGGATACAGAACGTGACGCCGGAACGGATTAAATTCGTTATCCGAGACACCACGGTATATGTGTGCAGGCGTCCTTGTATGGAAGTACCATGGGCTCCAAAAAACAGAAGTAACACAGAAATTAAAAAATATATATAAAACTGAAATTTTTTTATGGGCAGCTTTCCACAGGGAATGGATAAGTATCATTACCTATGTGGAATACAGTTCATAAAACATCCTTTATATTTTCACCGTATGGGACCTTTAAAAGCAGTAATATGGTTTTCTGTCGGCTCAGCAATTGAACCCCTGCGCCTTTAAGAAGCCTGTTGAGTTCATTTGACTGGGCTTCGATGACGACATCCTTTTATTTTTATCGCAGTGACCTCATCTCTTATGGCAGCAACAGGAATTCGCCAACCGAGGCACCGTCTTCTCCTTTAGCTTAAACTTTACTGTCTCTATTTTCGCTTTTAAACACACGTACTCGCTGTCACATCAAGTCAGACTCCATCTTTACACCAGCCCTGGCGGCTGAAGTGGTGTTTCGACTCTGACGTCGAGTTTTCAAACGGTGAGTTACCGAAATTACCAGTTCAAAGTCTAAACCATCGGCAGCGGCGGCAGCTGGTAAAGTTACGTTAACGGGGCCTAAAGTTAAAAGTTCATTCCGTTTGTGTGGGGAAGAGGAAGTCAAAAGTTAAAAGACATGGAATATTAAACCTGTGCCTTCTGAGTTGTTTTTCTAGGACTCGGCCTGGCGGTCAGTCGGTCGATTAACGTCGATAGACGCTAACAAAATGTCAGAAACAGCGAGCTAACATTATAAGAAACGCTAACATCTGAAAAGCTCGACCAAATTTACCTTGAGGCGACGGAAACGAGGCCGAAAAGTTAACTAAACTCAGTCAATGTATGTATGCGCCATCTAAATACAGTTTACGCAACTTTTTATAAGCTGACATAAGACACAGATTTCATTTACTCCTCAGCGCCAAACACTAAAATGAAATTATATTAGCGTATATTAGAGGTCAGTATCGTTACCTCCCGTTTTAAATACAGGATTAATTCACATCAATACTGTTGGTGCGTATGAAAGCATAGTATAGAAGGCTTAAAATACAACATTAAAATATACAAAATTTAAGAGTTTTGGCTAATATACCATTAACTGTCTAGATTTATTGTTTTATTTTGGCCATTGAACTAGGCGATATGACAAAAATATAACATTTTCATTAGTCGATACAAATAGTAATAATAAATGTCCCGGCATTGTCATTTTCAAGTTTAAAATGTCACGTTTGGTTCCAAGTTAAACTAAAGAAATTAAATGCATAATGTGGTTTTTAAATCATTTAGATATATTTAAAGATTTACAAGTTGATAAAAATGTAAAACACACTAGACCAAAAATGTGAAATGAGGTAAAAGTGCATCAAGACATAAACATAAAAGTCGAAAACAACTTTAAGGACAAAAACTACATAAAAGAACACAAAAAATGCAAATGAAAAACATGGAAGGAGACAAACATTGTAAGAGCTGCAGTAAGTTAAGGTAAAAGATGAAACCATAAAAAAATGAAGAGATCGAAGAGGCATTCAAATGGCAGAAATGTAAAAGAAGCAACAAGCAGCAACATCTATTTAGTAGTAAGTCATTAAGTAAACACAATTACCCTGA
>JAQQAE010002389.1:0-22444 GCA_029823295.1 Pseudamia nigra
GAAAACGTTTCGCCACCCATCCGGGAAGCTTCTTCAGTTCAACCAAATTTCCAGTCCAGTCGATGGAAGAAAAAAAAAAAAAAACACCCTTGGATAATATGACCTGGATGACTGAGAATCTTCACAGACATCTCTAACCAGTATGACATTTTTTTGGTCGACCCACCACCATTGTCCATTATTACTAAATTATTATTATTTTTATTTTTGACCCCTCTCAGGCGTGTAAAAAAACACAAAACATGTACAAACAAAGCAACAGAGCGGCAACCAGTGACAGACAACAGGCCAAAATGGTGCTCAACCGTGTTGTACATTTAACAACTTAGAAAAGCTGCCAAGGATTTTCTTAAGAAATTTAGCCAAATTTGACACAATGTTTCTATTTTGAGAAGACATTAACCTTTGAAACTGATGAACACTTGGATTGGACCTAAGTCACCATGGAATTGATCAGGTGGACCCTCAATGCAACTGACACCCTTTGTTCGACTAGGAAAATGGGCTCAGGGGATCCCGTCTGTCCTGATGTGACACTGCGGGGTACATTAGACATTCCTGGGGGTCAGTGGAAAGTTATCTATCTCGCACCAATGTACCTTGAGGATATCGAAGACTTATACAGTACATATTCATTCGGAACTATGATAACAGGCATGTCGATCGATTAAGAAGACTGAGGCAGCCATTCGATGTCCCCAGAAGCTGTCCGTGATGATTGATTTGTTGGATAGAGTGATCAGCGCTCAACGGGATGATTTCTGATATGAATCAAAGGCTGGTTACCAACACAGAGTTGCTGATGGCTCTACGAGGTGCTGGGCAACCAATGGGGCTCAGAAATGCACAACTTGGACAACTGGATCAGATGGACTCCTCAGAGGGGGAAATCACTTCTTTGCCCTCGAGGAAAGAATTCATATTATCTTCTATCTTGGCTCCCTTACACTGCTGGCATCGACCAAGGTAAAGCAGCTGCAAATCTCCCTGAGAGCAATGAAGATTATTATATATTCATATTATATATTATTATTATATTCATTTTGTTGTGTATTATTGCCTAGGGTTTGATACCTGGAGAAGTTTGTCTGTATGAAGTAGATAAGACCATGTGGGTGTCACAAGCCAGGAGGTTAGGAAAGTACTGACCTCTGTGTGACAACTGGGGGTTTGTGTAAGTTTAACTAATTTCCTGAAGGGGCTATGTTTATGACAAAGACAGTTGTTAATTGCCCCAATAAAGGATACGGGAGAGTTGGTATGGTTTAAACAGGTGTTTTAGAGGGTCATCTTCTTACCAAGTCTCGGGCTATATAAGAAGAAGGTTTTCTGGAAATCCTCAGAGATGTTCATATTGGCTGGAAGTCTCTTCAGGTTTGTTTGAACCTGTATGATGTTGTCTGTTATAATAAAGCCTTTTTTATATAACTAAAGACAGTGTCATCTGAGCTTTTTTCTGCATTATCTTCACATCGAATGCTGTACCAGTATACTTCAATTTCTTTAATGATGGACTGTCTTTTCTCTTTACTTAACTGAGTGTTTGTTGATATAATATAGATTTGCACAGTAGTTGTTGTAGCACTAACAGACTACAGTATACTGACTCTGTACCCCCCTCCCTTTGCACAAGAACACTGATGGTCTAAGAAGGCAAGAAGTGGCACAAATTAACTCTAAACAAGACACACCTGTGATTTGAAAACTGTCTTCTGTGGCCCATCTAAAATATAAAACACGCTTTTTTTTCTCCCACGGTTTGGAACCAGTTCCACCTCCAGCATTAATGTTGAAAATAATAAAGCAACGAAAAAACGCTGAATGAGAGGCTGTGTTCAAATTTTGACTGGGAGTGAAAATGCTACAAATGAAGACATGATTATGATACTGTACAGTACTTCCATGGACAAACGTCGGACGTCTTCACTCCCCACCACTTTGCGTCATAACGCAAGATAACGTCACGCACCCGAACCAGGAAGTAACAGGAGCTGCGTGAGAACCGCGTCTTAAGATGTTGACATTTAGCGTAACACTCGTCCGACAGTAAGTTTCTATTTGTTTACTTGCTTGTTTTCTCAACTGCCATCTTAATCCTAAAAACATGATTGAATTGGAAGTGTTGCTGTTTAGTCTCAACGTTCTGTTTAATACATGGAAATAAGAGTGTGAACATGAACAGAGCAACACATTTATGAATGTGGTACATTGATGAATGAGGAATGTGTCTTTTCTCACAGTGGGGAAACACAAGCAAACAGGGACAAACTCCTGCAAGGTACGTTAATTGAAGTGTGACTTCATCCTTCCTGTTATAGCATTCAATGTGACCTCTGATTAAACAGGAGGGTAACTCATATGCCATCTGAAAGGGTTTGATATAAAAGCAATGTTAATTTTGTCTGATGTACTGTACTTTGTCTTTAGGTCAGGGTGTGGACAATCCCCTGTCAGAAACAGGTGTCCTGCAGGCAGAGGCGGTGGGACAGTACCTCAAAGACATCAGATTCAGCAACGTGTTTGTCAGCAACCTACAACGGGCGGTCCAGGTGAGACATTCATTTTTAATTTGGGTGCATGTGGTGGCTCCACATAGTGACACACAAGTGTTGATTTCACAGACGGTGGACTAGAAATGTACCCCTGAGCAAGAGCATTTGTGGTCAAGGTCTCATTGACTGCTCTTGTAGATTAGTTTGCTTCTAATATTCCTAGATATTAACATTGTGCAGAAATCCCGCTGAAACAGATGAGTTGGTTAGTTCACAGCTTTAGAAAGCGGTTACTTTCCCAAACAGATTTGTGGATGGGTGAACCCAGGATAAGTGAGAAATATTGAACTACCAAAGAATAAGGATTTGAAAACCATACAGAATGTATTATAATGTGATCTATTCAGTTATATCTTAATTTTTTGTGACCCTATGCCTGCATTTTCTTTTACATATATATGCATTTCCACAATAAACTGATGTTGCTTATGATGTTTACGTCTATTATTGTCAACTTAAGTGTATCGAGACACCGGATCCAGACAGTGAAATGATCCCTACTGACATCACTGTCTTCTGGCTAGCACACTTTGTTGTATGTAATAAAATATTTGTCCCAACATTATCTTATAATGGTAATATAGTGGTTGATCTTACTTGGATACAGATATATAATCTGACCGTTATTTGCACCAGGTAATAATGCATCTGTAAGACAAAATTTAATTTAGCAGGCATGGCAAAACATATACTGCAGACATACCAGTCCTCATCAACTTGGATTAGAATTAACATTCTTTAATTTGTTTATTGTCGGTACAGTCATGTCTCATTGATAAAGCTCAGAAACTGTGTTAAAGTCAACAGTTTAAAGAAAACTGAGTCCAAACATTTTCATTTTTGGTCAAGTGTGAGTACTTGTATAATCCTCAGATCTACATCCATGTCATTTTCAACACTCACATACTACACATTAAATAGAAACCATGTTTTGAGTTTGGCTGCATTAATAAGTACTGCATCAAGAAAAAAATCCATCTTTAGTAGAAATGATGGATAATTGGAAAAAGCAGAACAGGAAAAGTCAGTAAAGAAAAAAAAATACCAACCTTGAACTACCTAATCTTGAATCTCCTGCTTGTTTTATTTTACAACATCTGTATGTCACCCGATCACTGTCAGTGAGCATCAGTGATATTAGAGCATTTTGTGCTTTAAAATGTGACCAAATCTTAAAACATTTTTGTGTCCTGCAGAAAGCTGGGATCTGGTCTTTGATCTACAGTTATTCATCTAATTAAGAATATGTTCAACATCTTTCTTCCCATCAGGAACATGTATTTCAGTAAAACCAGTAAATTTGTGTAATTTTTTCCTTAACAGTAAGAGTAATTGAGGGGTCAAATAGTTGTGTGTAAATTCATGTGTCTGTGGTTTTTGACTCACTAATGTTGATGTTGTAGAACTTAGTTACTTTGTCCGTAATAGATTCTTTCGGCTCTTATTAATGTATTGAGTCAGTAAATCTCTGATTACATTTTCCGCTCTGTCAGACAGCTGAAATCATTCTGAGGAACAACACTCACTGTTCTGGCACTGAGATGGTTTTGGAGCCATTACTCAGAGAAAGGGTACCATCTTTACTCTGTTCACAAACATTAAAACTTTACATATGGTGATGCGGAGACATCTGTTTTGAGACTTTGTATATTATGTTCATGTGGTACATGCAGGGCTTTGGCATCGCAGAAGGGCGTCCTAAAGAGGACCTGAAGAACATGGCCAATGCTGCAGGTCAGTCCTGTCGTGACTACACTCCACCAGGAGGTGAGACTTTAGACCAGGTGAGAGCATTCATCATTTAACTCCACCTTTCCCAAGCTCGGGGTCATTGAACCTTTATTACGAGGCTGCTCATTTGTTTATTATTTGTTATTAGTTATGATGGTAATTTTCTTCATTATTTAGTTCATTTTTATGACTGTTTTGTTAAAGTTTAGTTGACATCCTTGATTTTGTTCAGTTTTTTATCATTTTCTTGATTGTTTTGTTCTTTTTGTTAATTTGCCTGCTTTACTATTCACTGGTTTTCACATGAAAAAAAAAAAATTAAATCTTCATTCCTACACATTTTATTATTATCTCTGCCAAGCAAAACAGCTGAGGTTATGTTTTCACCAGCATTGGTTTGTCTGTCTGCTAGCAACATAACTCAAAAAGTTCTGGTTGGATTTGGATGAAATTTTCAGGCAGTGTCAGAAATGGAATAAGGAAATAGTGATTAGATTTCAGTGGAAAATTGGTTATTATTATAAAAGTTCCTGGGAGTAAAAACTGACTGAAGACTGACCCCCCTACGCACACACACACACACACGTACACACCCCCACACACGCACATAAACATACACACTTCGCTTATGCAGACACTGACTCTGTGCATGTCCAAAATCATCACATCAACATATGCTTCATCTTGATATATTGACTGCAAATTTTCATTTTAATCCACCATATTCTCACCTGGGAAAAAAATTCTTACACCACTATTTTGCAGCTCTAATAATGTCACATGGGGGTAATGAGCTGCCTTGGCAGAGGTCTAGTATTTCTTATTTAATGGATAAAATAGACACACTATTTATGCACTATCATTTACACCAGACACTGAAGGCACTCCTCCCTGAAGATGCACCAGAAAACATTCAGCAACCGCTGATTTGGAGACAGACTAGTAATGTGTGTACCCCTCTTAAAGTTCAGAAGCAGCAAGTCAGTACTGCTTGTGCAACAGCGCCATGTAGTGTTCATTTCAGGATATTACATTTTAGAAATCCAAAGGACAGAAATTTTGTTTATGTACAAATAATAAACTCAATAATTTTAAATAATTATATTCCAAAAGCACCACTAGTGGATCACTGCAGATTTTCACTGTGTTACTGAATAAGATTGCTTTTGGCAGTCCTCAGTGTTCTGGTGACTTTAATTATAACACTGAATCTCATATAAAATCTATTGTTCATCCAGTTTGTTTTACTCATGAGAGAAAAAAATGAGATCTGATTAACAGCCTAAATGCTTTTTTTCAGCTAATTTTCATGTATTATTAAGTATATTACATGTACAGTATATGGTTTTACTATTTAGAGGAAAACTACGACATGCTCTTACTTCTGTCTAAATACATTTTTGTCTTATTTATTTAATGTGTATGTTTTCAATGATGTGTAAACATTTAAGTTGTGATTTTAATTCTGCAAAAATGTTTGGGAACATGAACAAATTCCCTTTTTTATCTGATGGTTTTTCATTATCAAAAGATCAGTGGTAAAAAATATCTGGGAAAAATTAGAGGGGAAGATGCAGAAGTTTGCAAGTAGCTTGAGTGGACATATTAATCTATATTGATCACACTTTTTCTTTCTTGGACACCACAGAATTCAGTGAATTCTCTTTTTCACCATGGTGTCGCAAGAGTAAAACACCTTCTAAAGACCAATGAGAAATGTGATGATTTGGTTAATCTCTGCACTTTGGTTTGTGTCATCTCATTTTCAGGTGAAGCTGCGATTTAAAAAGTTTCTCAAAGTCCTTTTCAAGCAGATGTTGGATGAGCACAGCTGGTCAGGGCAGGATGTCTGTGCAGGACTGACAGGAGAAATAGATGCTCCAGACTCGGAGGTTGCTGCTTGTGGTCTTGTTGATGACAGTCTCCAGGGAGTGTCAGTTCATGCATTGGTGGTGAGCCACGGTGCTTACATTCGTGTAGCATGCAGGCACATGGTAGAGGACTTAAAGTGCTCTTTGCCCCAAGGGGTAAAATTGTCCCACCTGTTCTCACCGTGTCCTAACACTGGCATCAGCCGCTTTATCCTCACTCTGAGTCAGTCTGAGCTTGGACCAGACCTGTCTGCTGCTCGCTGTCTATTTACCAACAGAAAGGACCATCTGGAAAACCTGAAAACTGTTGAATAGTGTGGAGACGATGGGAAAAACATGTATGTGTGCATTGTGTGTGTGTGTGTGTGTGTGTGTGTGTGTGCACGCGCATATGTACATGTATGTATGTATGTATGTATCATTAATACTACAGGGAAATAAGAGACAAAGTAACTGAATGCACAGCAGCACTATAAACTATGTAACTGATCTTTTCCTGTAACCAGTGTTTTACTGTGGATCAATAGTCAGAAGAATTGCTGATTGGACAATAATGTATTTTCAAAAGAAACCATCATCCTCACGACTGTAGGTCAGTAGAGACACATACCTCAGTTTTTACTTAATTTATTTCCTCTTTTTACTTTTCAACCAAAGTCACACTAGAAATTATTTCACTGAACATGGTCTTTTAAAGGTGATACACCTCCTGTGTTAGGCTTGTGGTGCTGCTCATTTTACTTGTGCAATATTACATAATGTGGCAGTGATAAACTACAAAAAACTGAGATCAGAGACATACTTGAAGATGTACTTGTTAGATGCTGCATGTCCATAGTGTTTTTAGGATCCTGTTTTCTTTTTTCACGGTAAAACATAATCAGATGTGGGCAATTTACACAGTGTGATATTTGTTAAGACCGCAATGGCATGCCATTAAATACAGGTCTTTTATTTTTCAAACACTCAACAAAGCATTGTATTTCATAGATGTACTGTATGTATCTTATTTATCCCACAGATAGTTAACATCTATCAGGCGACATGGTGGTGCAGTGGGTAGCACTCGTGTCTCACAGCAGGAAGGTACTGGGTTCCACTGGCCGGCGCGGCCTTTCTGTGGAGTTTACATGTTCTCCCCGTGTCTGTGTGGGTTCTCTCCGTGTGCTCCAGATTCCTCCCGCAACCAAAAATATGCACTAGGGGTTAGGTGAATTGGTCACTCTAAATTGCTCGTAGGTGTGAATGGTTGTCTGTCTCTACAGGTCAGCCCTGCGATGGCCTGGCGACACATCCAGGGTGGTGCCCCGTCTTCGCCCTAAGTCAGCTGCGATAGGTTCCAGCACCCTCCCCGACCCTTGTGAGGATTAAGGGGTAGAAAATGGATGGATAGTTAACATCTAATAAAATGTCACCAGCTTTGAGGTTCACTGTACAGTATCAGCGAGGTTAAAATGAGCTTTATTTGTAAGAACCAGTTTCTCTTCCTGAATGTGCATCCTAGAGCTCTGCATCACAGGTTCTAAACCCTTAAATCAGCTGTTGTATCCTGTTGGTTTTAAAGCCATAATTATTTTATTTTAAGAATGGTTTAAAACAATATGCTTTTTTTCTTCATGGGGGCAGTAGTTAAATGTTCACTGGAACAGGCTAACACTTGAAGAGAGGCACAAGAGAGGCATGAGTCCACTGCAGCGGGTGCCTCTGAATGTATCTGAACAGAGCCTATTAAACTACTGGATGTTCAAATAATAACAGTTACTGTTATGGCTGCTTACATACTCATGACTTCTTTCATGTAATACAAAATTGTCTTTACAAATATTGTTGCAACACAATGTGAAAACAATCAGCATTTAAATATAAATGAGTCTGTATAAATTAACACTCAAAATTGTTTCTTCATGAGTTTATTTTTCCATCATCACCTCCAGCTCATACTGTACATTCAAAGATAATCCATGTTTTCAGAAACTATGTGTACATTTGATTGTAAAGCATCCTTATAAATATCATAAATAATAAAGGAATGGATTTAAATAAATAAATACTATTTGGGACTGGTGTTTGTTTGCTGGTGGTGCCCAGCACCTGAAAGTCTCACAGCAAGAGTTCAGATTTAATGTCAGGATACTGCTTTTAACCCTGTAATGATGGTCCTTCAAGTCATTAATTACATTTTTCTCTGATTTGAAAAAGAAAAACACATTTTACATAAAGACAATAATGTAAATGATTACAGTTGGATACAAAAGTTTTGAAAATTTCTGTTTTTTTCTGTCACCTAATTACAGACAGTGGAATAAATAGTAAAGGCAAAACTTTCGGATATAGGCATGTGGTAAACAAAACTAACCTCAACACTACTAAATACAGCTCTTAAGTATATCGATATAATGCCTGTCTAGCTTCACATCGGTAACACAGCCTCCTGTGCTAGACACTAGATTCGGCTTCTGTCCTGAGATCATTTTCATTGTCCTCTTTACTTGTTGGTTTCTCAGGCCTGCTGGAAAACCCACAAAAAGAAGAGACAAAAATCTACAAGTTTGCCTGTTTCCCCCGATGAGTGACTGCATCCTCAATTCAGTGAGCCATAGAGCTCTTTATGCTGACATAATGTATCCCATTTTTAACAGGTGAGGATGGGACTCATTGACTTAATCTTGTCATTACAGATGACTCATTAACTTCTGAAAAGAGGACAGAAATCAGAGTTGCCTACTGTACCTAACTTGTACAGGATTCGTGAAAAATGTAGCCTACATGTGTCTAGGTTCAGAAAAACCGAGCTTTAAGACAGTCTATATTGTGCAAAAGGGGTGCAAGTCAGTACTGTTTTGCACATGTAGTGCATAAACGCGCTACTTCTCTAAACTGTTGATACTGACTGGATAATATTAAATCAGTGTTACAAGTAGGAAGAGTTTCCTTTAAGTATGAATCCTTGTTTTAATTACTTTCCCTGTGAAATGATCCTAAAATGCATTACACGGACTTAAAGGAAGTTCTCTCCTGCCCCCGGGTCTCAATCAGCCCATGGTCCCGGAGCTCCGTGGGCTACCCGCGTTGGACGCGTGGACACTCCAGGGGTCGGCGGGAGAAAACGACGTCTCCCGGGACACGTTGCGCCAGTCGTCCCCAGGTTCCGCTTCAACCTCCACTTCAAACTCCGCGTCGTCCACCTCCGGTACGGCCCGGGAGTCCGAGCCCTCCTCGGTCTGACCCAGGTAGACCCTATGTGGGTCCGAGGGATCCACCACCTGGTTCCTCTTCTCCCTGTGCAGCAAGAGACGCTCCAGCGGCACCGTATTCACCTTGGGGAGGAAAAGGGAGGTCTGCGGCAGGTTCTGCCCCGCCGAGTACACCTGTCTGGAGCCTTCCAGGTTGAACAGGATGCCGGTTCTGGTGGAGTAGTACACGTCCCGGTTGTTCTCCAGAAGCTTGTGGTTGAACAGACAGTCGTCTCTGAGGCAGGTGGGCTGAACCGAAAAGAATTATCATTGTAGGTCTTCAAGCTTCCAAGACGTTAATTTAGTTACTTTGTTATGACTTTGGCCAAATACGTGATATTTCTTATCTGTAAATGACAGTGTGATCTCTCCTTTAAACTGTACAAGGTAACAGGTCTCAGATTTAAATCACAACAAATAAAACAAAAACATTTTTGTATACACGACTATATGTGTCAAAATTCTAAATGCAAAAGCTACACCGTGGTATATAAATTTCAAACATTTGAACTCAGTTTATTGGCGTGCTTTCTTATTCTGTGTACTCTTTTTTTGGATTAAGAAAATGCCAGATTATAAGTGACATGATTTAACCCTTTAAAACCCCACAAAGATACACAAAAAACTAAGTTTAGAATTAATATGGATTTGACTGAATAAATACAACCAATACAAAATCAGCCTGGACATGATGCGTTTGCTTACAGAGCTGAACGGGGTTCCTTCCGCATCCATGCACAGGTAGCGGCTGCTTTTGACGCCCAGGATGGCGACGCGCTCCCTGGTTTCACTTTTCAGTAAAATCACACCTGAGGGAAAAAAAAGAACAGTGGCTAAAGGCAAACGTCCCTGCGATGCATATCTGCAAAAAAGTAAACCTGGTGAGTTTAAATGCACTCACTATATGAACTTCTGGCTGTAGTTTTGCGAACAGTTCCATCTAATTTGATCTCTAAGTAGAAGTTGTTGAGGTCTGTGGATGTCTGCAGGTGAACATATCTCCTCGGGTTCCCCCAGTTGTTTCCAACCAGAGGAGACGGGTTCGGGGCCGATTCACCGAGAGGAAACTCCTGAAGGAGAGCGAGAAAGAGCGCCAGCACAGTGTCCTTCATCCTAAGCCCCCCGTTGACGTCCATCCTGGAATAAACTGGTGCTTTACACTGCGAGCTGCTGGAGTTGAATTTTTCAGATGCTCTGTCCCAAAGTTTGGAGACAGTTCCTATTTAAAGTCCCTCAAGTGCCACTCCTGCTCACATCCTTTACGTAAAAAAAGAAACTCGCCCCCAAAGCACACGTGCGGCTTTGCTGCAGCGGAAGGGCCACTTCCACCTCTGTCTGTTTATCCCGATGCTCTTGGTCACACAACAGGAGCCTTATTTTTGGTTTGGTCCTGACTCATCTACCTTAATCGTTTTGCCAAAACTGGTCTTAATTGTCCAAACTGTACTGGTTTTGTTTGGACCAAAAGCTTAGTGGAGTTGTGAATAAAAGCAAATACAAAGTCTAGTAAAAATAACTTAGTTATCAAATCAGAAATAAACATAATGTATTTAACTTCTAATGGGTGAAATAAATAATAAGCGTCGTATCAAATAATTTTCTTTGTCTACTCGTCTGCTTTTGCGCACCTGCCAAAATGAATCGCTTAAATATTTCTCCAGCAGAGGGAGCCACACTCTAACTATGAGTGGCTTTCATAGCGCATCTACCAGACTAACGTTGAGAGTTGTCCTGGAGGATGTTCTTTTTTTAGGCAATCGTAATTTAAAAATAGGAACAGAACTCAGAGCTGATAAAATGAATAACATGTTTATAAACCCTAACGCCAGGCTACATTCAGTTTTGTATTATATTTTATCTGAAGTAACAGAGAAGGACACTTCAGTGGCAACCACTTAAAAAAACAAACTTTAATCAGTATCTAAGGAATACAGTAGACTGCTGTGCACAGCACATACGTACAAAAATAAAAAGAAACATTTTAATATTCTTACTTAGCAGTGTCTCTTTTCAGAAACAAATAACTGAAATTTGTGTCTTCTTAAATTACAGTCACCAGCAAACCAAAACTAAGGCAGAAGGTGAGGTATATGAGAAGAGATGAGAGGAAAAGAGTGGAGGCTCAATCCCTTTTTCAGCAGGAGTTAAAAAAGTTCTGCTGACAAAAATCAAATCATCAAGCACACTCCCCTATTCAAGCTTGGGGCTAAGGCATGCCAATAGTACATTTAACATAAAAAAAAGATATTCCTCACCTTAATTTTAGTTCATTTTTATCTATTAAGCTGTAGAAAGAAAAAGACAGACAGAAAAAACTTTTTGGTCAAAGCTAAAATGTGAGCTTTTTACTTTCGATATAAACCTTCACTCTTTTGGGATCCAGCTCAATTTCGTGACTAATAAGAAGACACAGAACTGGCTCATAATCAAAATGTCATTATAAGGTGCTACAACAGGCGTCTGACATCATGACTGTAAGTGGGCAAAAGAAGTGCTCACAGCTGTGCATGCACAAAATGACTTAGGAACTTGATTCAACTTAAAATGTGGATTGCATTTTGCTTCAAATTTTAGTAAAAAATAATTATTTACTTAAACATTTGGAAAAAAAAAGGGATTCATATAACTGGTACTGCATGCAGCCTCAACTACAACAGCAACAAGTCCTTTTGTCTTTTGAAACTTCTAAATAAGCCCCTATTAAATGTCTTCTGCTGCACTGTGCTGCGTCAGGTCGTTACTATTCACATGTACAATGTCCTCAGAACAAAACGAAAAGGGCAAGAGGTTAATCTATGAGAATACTGGTGTGAATCAGTATGAGCAGCAGGTGACACCATGCTGTGTCAGTATGTGGTCAAAGAGGGGTGGGGTCAGGGCACAACTGCACAACATGAGGATGGCAGCAGTACCATCCTGCAGATTTTCAATGCAGCAGCAGAATCAAGGCTCAGCATGACTCTGCTGTCTGCTTGCTCCAAACACACTGCATTAACTCTGCAGATGTCCCCTCCCAAGAAATATCTCAACACAAATACTAGTGAGAGGGTAGAGGACAGCATGTTGTGGAGCCACATTTCAAAGAGATGGGGTAAGGCAGGTAGGATTATTTCAAGCAGGTTGTGCAGCTATAACCTGCCCACTCTACAAATGTGGTTTTGTAGTTAGGTAACAGATGATGATTTGCACTGGGTAATCAATCAGGAGTCCAACTTTACTATTAGCTCATAGATTATTGTGTTTATGCATAAACTAAAGCTGGTTTATGCATCAAAAAGATACCTAAAATTCTTATTTTATTGAAACAGTACAATCCATATAGAGACCACTGTGGCCTGAGGCCAAGGCTGGTCCACAACTCTGACCTTGAACTAAAAAAGGCTGAAAGGAGAGGAGGAAGCTCCTGGGTTACAGCTGGAATCCCAAGGTCCCTGCCATGGGTGGGGGTAACGGACAGGCAGAGGTAGGTGGTGGGGGTGACAAAGCTCAGAGGGGGCTGCTCAGGTATGTAGAAGACTGACTGTTATCCTTGCAGATCCACATTCCTACAGGGGGGTCTGAAGAACGACAGTACACCTGTACCCTCGCATACATCTTTCCTGGATTGACATAGTCCTAATATTCTTTTCTAAACAGCAGAACAGAGGGAGACTTCGGTTTAGCTTCAGATTTTCAAGTAACCAGCTGCAGAGCACCAACCATGCAGCCACTAAAGGGTAAAAGCACGCTATAGGACTCTTAGAAACCTAAAAAAAAACATGTAACAAGATATGAAATACATATTGGTGCACATGGAACAAAGTTTGTAAAGCATGGTACATCTCCAGCTTATTGAAAATTATGTTAAGTACACATACATTTACTTCAAAGAGTACCTTACATTTTACACAGGTACACAATTTTGATTGACTAAACCTTCCTACCATTTAAATTCATAAGATAAAGTTCAAAACAGAAAATGTGTCATGAATGGCAATACAGAAATCTGATGTGTGAAGTGTGCATCCTGTCCAGAAACTGCACTGTCCTTTAGTCCTTCAGGACATGATTGACTCATCTGTAATTGCATTTAAAAATTATCTGCCTACAGCTCCCAACACCTTGCTGCTGCTGCAGTGCTGCTGCAGAACACACAGTTAAGAGGGGAAATGGTCCAGGACACACGCATACTCCCCCAAACACAAGAATTAATGAAATATAGAAAGAACATATGGGAACAATTCCAAAATATTTAGGCACCATCATCGATGGTCATTGTGCAACCTGAACTCTTTTTGCCATGTTCAGGCAACTGCAACAAAGCAGCATAAAAAGCTCCTGAATTATTCTTTTACATTTTTTTTTCACATTACAACTATTTACATAATTTATCATTGGTTTCAGTAGACATCACTTTCAGCAGCAGCTGAAACACTAAATCTCTACATTCTTTGCAATTTGAAAACAGAAACCCAAAGCTAAACACTTTAGGAGCACTGTCCAAGACAATGTGCAGATACATTTCTACTGTGCACTCTATCTGCTCACTTGAGCCTTGTACGGAGGCAAGCCAGGTCCAAACAAAAAATGTGAAGAGATTTCATTCCATGCTCTCACACAGATAATCATCCACCCTATTTATTTGCTGGCAATGCCACACAGTCAAACTTATGGCCTCCTGTCAGCTTCTACCTCACATCTATGGCTGACCGCTCTCTGGTCTCGAGCACAGATTGAATATTACTTAATCGATCTAATTACAGAAAAGAAAATAAACCAGAGATAGTCAACCCCCCTTCTGAGGCCCTCTCCGGAGTGTCAGCCCTATTTCTGACTCCAGTGGGTGTCTCTTGCATGCATGTTTAAGGGGGCCACAAGTGGGATCACCAAGGCACCTTTAAATCATGCAGCAAAGGTAGTGCATTTAAGTAATCTCCCCCCCCCCACTGCTTGTCATCAATAAAAGAGCAGGGGACCATCAAGCGCTCAAAGGTTTCAAAGAAAATTATAAACTGAGCAGATATTTGAGCAGTCCATGCATCCCTTAATCTAGCAAAGTGGTACTTTGAGGTAATAAAAAGTATTCATTTCACTCTTTAAAAGCACAGAATATAGCTCATCCTCCATCTCAAAAAAGGAAGTGACACATAGTTCAGTTACAGCAAGCACCACAGTAAAGTGAGACAGGCAAAGGCTTCAACTCTCCCCATCCATAACCATAAAAACAATAAGCAGCACAGTATGGCATACATATATAAAGACAGCTCACCAAATATACATATATATATAAACAGAATAAATATTTTTCCCACAGTCCATATGAATATGCATTTCTGTGTTACCTGGAAGTATATCCACATGTGCAAATTACTGAGTTATTGCCAGTTTCACTCATAGTCGTGGGAGGAAATGTGTGACAGTCATGGCGGTGGTGGCCTTGTTGCCTCTCTTTACACGGCCATGCTTGCTGAGGGCGATGTAGAAGCCCTTGTAAACAAAAGACTCATAGGCGTTGTAGTTGTTGGGCAGCAAAGTCTCCTTGAACTTGCACTCATCCCCAAAGACTCTCTAAAAATGCCAGAAAAGAAAGTGAAGAAGAAGAAGGGTCTGTAAATTCCATTAAAGACACAAGGTGAACATTATAGCAAGAATATGCAGTGAACTTTGACAGTCTGCCTTGAAAGCATGCTTTGAGGCGAACGGGAGGAGATGGCACTTTGCAAAAGAAACAACCTTTTAAATGCAAATAACAGCCTCTTGCTTTTACTGCAGAACCAGTATTCAATAAAGCCTTACACAGACATCAGCTAGCAAAAAAGTTAGAAAAACTGTCTACCTTCTTAAAAATAGTCCATATATTATATAGGGGGAAATGTAACTGAATAAGGAACAATAAAATAGTGCATGAGTACAGCATGAGGCCACAGTGACACATTAGATTGAAACTTACTTGTGCAAAATGTTAATGTTACCTTTCCACCCCCTCATTATAATCATAAAGCTACAGCGAAAAGGATTTGAAATCACCCCCAAAGCAAACCAGTATCAATATGACGCTTTATATAGCTTATCTAAAATAGAAACTTCTGAAACAATTCACACTGAAAATTGTGTGTGCAATTTACGGTAGAAGCTAGTCAAATAAGGAAGCTTTAGTTTTACACACTGGTGGACATAATGCTATGTAAGACAAACCACTCAGCATTCAGTCCAACACAAAGCTGATGGATCTTTGTCATATTAAAACTTATATTTACAGGCATGACATCATTTGCTCTAGTTTCCCTACCAAAAGTATCAAATATATCGGGCTCTTTTTAATGAAGTCAAATAAACTCACCCTCGAGGCTTCCTGCAGTGCAACAACTATTTATGCTACAATAACCCATTCTTACTGTATTGTCCTGTCAGGTCAGTGTTTGCCCTCTTATACAATTATAAAGTACAAAACGTGGTTATTCGTGTTATAAAGATCCCCACTCATAAACGTTCTGATGTTAAAACAATGTTTTTATAATTGTGTGAGTGACCAGTATGCACACCGAAAGTTATTTTTCCCCATCAATAATCACTCAGTACAGTAGTGTAACAATGATGATGCTTATGAAAAGTCTACCATCTTCTCCAGAATAAACATATTAAAACTACTATAAGGAGAATGTGGGCCATCCGTTTTCCCCTGCAACCCACCCTGAGACCATCTAACATCAGAGCATATTGGTAACAAAACAGTGATCATAAACTCATAGATGCAGGGGCTCCACAAACTCATCTGACACTGAGCAGGATGAGGGGGAGAGAGAGAGAGAGAGAGAGAGAGGAGAATCTGGAGTTGCGCACAGACGTACCGTTCCGTATAACCTTCCCCTTCTGTTCATTGCGACAAACAGCTCACTTCTGACTCCGAACAAGCTGATCACTCCTCGGTCTACGGTGGAGATTTCTATTAGACCTAAACGAAACACAGTGTTAGGAAAAGCACAGTCTATGCGAGTAAAGGGCAAAGTGGAGTAAGTGGCCTATGCAGTAGTGATGATGGGTGTAACCTTGCAGGTGCACTGCGACTGGAAGATGCTCTCTCAGCTCAGTTAGGACTATACATACGATGAGCACGTCATACATTATCATGATGTCTATACGTGCACTTTACAGCGTGCTCCGTGCGGATCCGAGCGTGCCCTGCAGGGCGCGGGGTAAAAATAAGTTAGCGTCTAAACTGGGTCCAAGCATTCATGTCATGTTTTTGGCTTGGGAGGATATTTCGCACTGCACGGATGCAAGCGTCTCAGTACACTGTTTTTGCTTTCGGAAACTTTCAACCATGCCGACACCTCTTATTAAATATCATGCAAGACAAGTGATCCGCTCTAACTTTTACACAGAGAGCAGCCTGCGCATAGGGTTACACTCTTTTTTTGGGTACAGTGCTTTGCCGGATGCAACTCACTGTATTGGTTCTCATTGTGTACACCACTTATCCTGCCATCCGGGAGCACCTGCAGGTGAAACCCAATGCCCACGTTGCAGTAGAGCCGCCGCACTCTTTTGATGCCCTGCAAATAGTCACTCTCCCAGTTCAGCTCAGATTTTCCCCTAGTTATACCCAGATAAGAGCGGGAGAACAGAGTCTCCCATTTCTTTTCCAATAGAGTCGTATTAGTCCTACTCAAAATCGGATACGATGAAACGATCCCCAACAGAGAAGTCCACAGTACAATCACTGCTGGCAGCGTCCAGTGCGTCCTGGCCCCGTTGGACATACTGTAGAGGCACCTTTGCGCAATGGCCATCCAGTTTACCTTTGGGGCACGTGGTCAACGTTACCTGCCCTAAAAATGCAAATCTTCTTATTTTTTGTCCTTTGGCATGGTGGTAAAAGCTTATTTTGGGAAGACAGATCGGGGCCCCATAGCCGGAGATCTGAGCAGGAGGAGAGGGACAGAGCGCGTCTGAGGTTGAAGTGGTGCCGGTGGCGACGATCATCTTTCGCCGCTCCGCGCCTCTTTACAGGCAATGCTGGCCGTGGAGGGACACCACTCACCGCAAAACCAGCTCACCTTGCCCCCGACTCACACATCCTAAAATGACATCACCGTGACTTCACCGCTGCGCTCCTCATCAAAAAGTAGGAGAAGGGAGGAGGAGAGTTACAGGACCCCAGCAGAGGCAGCAGCAGTTGTGATAGGACTGATGGGGAGGGGAGGGGGAGAGGGGGGCTGCACCTTCACGTTACGAGCTGAACAAGCGCGACACAATATGAGTACGGCTTCCTGTCCTTCCTTTCAAATTAAAACCCCTGTTCGCATCACATTCCAGTTATCTTTGCTGTTCAGTTCCTCTGTGATTCTAAAAAAGTTAAAAAAAAAAAAAAAAAACCCAACAGACTTACAACTATACTAACAATCGAGTAGGGAGTCATACCAAAAGTAATGTAGAAGTGGGTGTAACTTTTTCAGTAATTTTCAGAGTGAAAATCCTCTTTACAAAGGAACTACAGTCTTCATCACAAGCTATGCATTTGCACCCTTGTTGAACTCAGAAATAAATCTTCCAGCAGATCACCCTTTATATCAAGTATCAACTGATGAGGTCCTCACTATGGGCACGCTTTGTGATACCCTACATTTTTCAGTGTCTTCTGTATGGCCTTTTGCCCACATTCATGTTGTGCGAGCAAGCTCACCAATTGACTTGTCAGTCCACATGAATCAATTCATCCACTTGCAAATAATTCGTGAAAATACCCTAAAACATCTGTATAGAAGACGAGTTTCTCCAAAATGTGAATTTGAACAACATATCTCAGTTAATACAACATTCATACCATTGCTTTGAGTCCAGCCTGTCTACTAGTACATCATTAGGGAGACATAAAATAGTCAGGTGCTTCAGAGCTGAGCAAAGTTCAATGAGTACATGCATAAAACATGTTTGGAGTCTAAAAAAGAAACGTCTTTAGGATGACTTTATATTTGGGCATTAATAACACATTATATGTTTCTACACTTTAAAGATCCAGTGTATAATATTTTGTGGCATGTGTGGCAAAACTGCAGTCTGAAAATTACTGTATAATGCAAGTCTTTGTCTGAGTCAGTGTTTGGTTTGTCCTCTGTGAAACTTTTACTTAAGGAGATCTCTTAACATTATCTCTGGACCATAATGAAACAATAGGTGGCAATAATGCACCTTAGTCAGTGGGCAATAGCCCGCGCTGTTCAGTGGGGCCCATGCAGAAATAACTTAAAGTTGTAATACTGCCGCTGACTACCCTCTAATAAGTGATTTGATGGTCCATCTTTAACTGTTTTGCTCCATTATTAAGATATTACAGCAAATAATCCAACAAATCACTACAGTCCTGGGCTTTGATTGACATGTTACTATGGTAACTCGACTCACTGGTGATAGTTTTACCAGAGATAATTTAACTACAGTTGTGGGTAAGTGTTTATACTAACAGCACTGTAATATGACTTTGTATGGCAATGCTTGGTGAAGTTTTACTGTACCAGTAAGCTAGTACCTAGCATTGCTTTCCCATGAGACCATTGACAACACTGGATACTATCTGCTTAAAATGGCAAAAAAGAAGAGGATGCAAAACTCTGCTAAGAAAACCCACTCTGTCTGTAGATATAAGCTTCAGCCTAACAAACCAAAAATAACAGTTTCAAATGATTGTAGACCAATGAAAACATAATAATTAATAGTATATTACATTGTGCAATTAGATCCCTCTAAATGTTACACACCAATCTTTTAAAGACAACAAGATATCAACTTCAATGTTGATTTAATTTGCAAGACACTTCTACGACAGACAGGAAATGTGACAAAAAATCACATAACTTTAGTTAAGATTATGTTCATTGCCAGTTCATGAAAAAATGAGGACAAGCATGTACTCCTATTTGGGTGGCTTAGTTGTTTTGCTTAGCATGTGACTAAATTCATTTTATGTCCACAACTCAAACCTTGGATTAGGTAGAAAGCACAATTTTTACTACATGCCATCTTCATATAAGAAATTGTATGTGCTACAATATGAATGTACAGTATGTGATAGCTGTTAAAAAAATTCATCAAAAACTACTATTAAATCTCATAAATCTATTTAGTTTGCAGTTCCCTTTCCCTTTTGTACCTGTGACGTCCTGTGCCTTTATTCTGAAGGCTTATTCTGGGAGTCCTGAGGGGAGGGAGTGCTGGACTTTCATTGGCGTTGAGCAATCATAGGATGGATGGATGGATACTGTGACCAGGACCCAAATTGGGATGGTGGTCATATGTCCTGGCAGCCTGCTGCCTTATTTAGAAGGAAGGTGTAAAAACAGTCTGCCAGGGAGCAAATGGCAATCCTGTCTGACACTTCCTTAGCTGTTTGCTCCGGAAGTTTACACAACAAAATATTTTGCCTGGTCAGGTTGCAGGTTATTATTGTAATAACACAACCTGCAACTATTATACTAATATACTGAAATACAATGAGCTGGTGGAGAAAGTGACAGATCAAGCACATCACAGGAAAACTGTCTGAAGCTGATGATGCTCAAATTGCCATTATATGTCAATAAAGTACATTTTCCTTTAATGGGTTTAAATCTGTATTTCAAGGCACATAAACACACCTTGCTTTGCACCACATGTGCATTTACCTTTATCTTATGCATAATTTATACACACTGAGTAAAAAGTATTGTAACATGAGTTTACTGAGTTCACCCTCATTTACATCCCTGTTTGCGTTGAATCCTTTGGGTGCTGTGGGAGACGCAGACTCAGGGGAATTCCCTCTGCTCACGTCACAGGGCACCAGGGCCCTGAGGTGTTCTCTGCTGCTAGGGAGCCTCAGGCCCACCTTAACAACCGAGGAGGACCTGATACTGATAAACAGCAAGTCAACCCATTATGGAAGACAACAAACAAACAAAACAGCTCTTAAAATATACCAGTAAAGATTTCAGTGGCCATAAATACCATGTAGATGTGTGTAAACAGCAGCTAAATTACATTAGTATTTTTATAGTGTGCATAAAATGCATGATGTATGTTACTACATGACTCTTGGCATTGGATATTTATAATTGAAATCAGTGGCCACATTTAGAAGACACATACCGGTAATCAGGTGTAAAAGAAGTGTTCAACTACAGTGAAAAGTGTTTTTTTTTCTTATTTAAAATTTACTAAACTCTATTATTGTACTATGTAAAGTAGTCCTCTATGTTATTATTATTATTATTATTATTATTATTATTATTATATAAGGGAAGCATTGTAATTTTAGTGACTAAATAAGGCATTTTAATTCTACAGATAAAGTTGTTCTTACATAATTAATAGGTAAGTTGTTTTTTTTGGACGTTGACATAAAGTTGACAGTGAACAACAGCAACATCAGTACTATTTGTACATTAATACATCAGTATTAACAATTATTTTTAGTGCAATATGTCATTAACAGGTGTTTTTTCTATGAAATATTCTTTTGATTCTTCAAATATATGCCAGAGATAATTATTCTGTAAGAGTTTTGAAACACAAACCTTAATTGAAATTGTGAATTGTCCTACATCCACTACTGGCCTAAATACCTTTTAATTTATTTTTAACAGTCAACAGGCATTTGTAAAATGATCATTGTACAAATATATATTCTGGATATTACTCTAATGACAGGTGCCCAAAGCATTACTCAGCCATACTTTGCATAATCCATTAATAGCTCAAAGAAAAGTGAGTCACATTGAGGATAAATTTAAAACAAATGAAACACTATAGTTAAGATATAATATCAGTGACATTTCATGTTGTATTTGTATTTGTAACAAACATGTCTCTCCTGCAGCACTCGTCTGCAGCCTGACAATCCAACTGTTTATGCACCAACTGCTTGTGATTCAAGCAGAATAGATACAACAGTTCAGAAATGTAGAGCTGTACAATCACTCCTCCAAAAACCAGGAGGACTGAGGGCAATCTTTTCAGTCCCACTGGGATAGACAGACTCGACCTCACTGAATAGCAAATTAATGACACAGCGTCTTGATTTGCAGCGTAAGCACATGGCTATGCAAACGATGGCAACCGATTGCCTGAATAGACAAAACTACTGGGTTATTGACAAAGTGAAACTTAAATCAATTGAGACTGGACACTATTAATGAGATAGTGCTGAGCTCTGAGATGAATTCAGCTTTACGGTTACACCGGCATGACGCTGAGGCTGCTCTTTAGCTGTTAACACCTTTCTGAAATGTACCAATCAAAAGCTAATGCACTTTTTGGACGGATCTGTAGCATTCTGTATCACTTATAATTAAAACTCATTTACATATTGCTTACATACTGAGTATATCATTGTGATTAAACAGAGAGTAGAGGAAAGCACTGCTCTGTCTTTCTGCTTTTCAACAAAGCCTTTTCTTTTGTGCTCCCTTATTTCATGATTTTGCTCCAAACTGTAGCAGTGCATCTCAGCCACTAGACAGACACAAGATGAAATCTTGTCTACATTCCAAAGCTGATTGTTTTCATCTACAGATTCACCTTCTTATTATATTTGAACTAAAGCAGACAACATGGAAACTAGAGACTCAAGCAAGCGACCAGTGTCTGCAGTTTCCTATCAGCAGGTCAGCTGTCTTTGTTGCAATCATAGGGTCTATTTAGTCCACATCCACACATGCACGCACACACACATCAATCAGAGAGGACCAGAGGGAATATCCATACAAACAGCTTTTGTGCATATTATAAAAGTGTAAGTAACTGGATACAAGAGGATGCAAAGCTCTTTCAATTATGGTTTTATTAACATGGGGCTTAAAAGATGATTCTGAAACAACAGCTGGGGAGACCCAGTGATGGAAGGGGATTTCTGGAAAATGACATCAGAATCACTAGCATAGAAAGGCAATAATACTCAGTCGAGCTGCGAACTTACAGAAGACATACCAAGCCTGCACAGGGCTTCACATAAATGGAGTTATAATACTAATACAGGTCCTTCTCAAAAAATTAGCATATTGTGATAAAGTTCATTATTTTCTGTAATGTACTGATAAACATTAGA
>JAQQAE010002390.1:0-20496 GCA_029823295.1 Pseudamia nigra
GATTTCACAACACATTTAAGTGATTGCTGGTCATGATCATTCAAGATTTTTTTTCCAACCACATTTTTTCTGCAAAGATGATGGTTCCCCACTATCCTTATCACTTGTTGCCAGCTGAAACATAATCACCAATGCAGAAATTATCCAGTGGGAGGCTCATACTTATTTGCTTAGTTAAATCCAGGTGGTGACCTTTTTTTTGACCAGGCAGTGTATATGACAGCAAATGTAGAGTTTAATCTGCATGTACATCTGTCAGACAGAAGAGAGTCTAGATAAGTGATGTTATTTAGTATTTGCTCTATCCATCTATGCTCCAGTCTGAGATTGCAGTCCTATAGAGGTTATCAGATGATGTCCTATTGTCCCAAAGTGTTTTCCCACATAGCATACAGCTGCAAAGCTGATCAGCAATAGACAGAACTGACTCAATATACTCCTCATGTTCTCCAGCCGACTGCATCGCCAATTATAACAACCAGATGGAAAACAAGCAGACCAACCTCATGGTGCCAGAGTCAGGAGTCTATGGAGATGTGGACTTGTCCAACAAGATCAATGAAATGAAAACCTTCAACAGCCCCAATCTGAAAGACGGTCGCTTTGTTGGTCCAGGCGGGCAGCCAACTCCTTATGCCACCACCCAGCTCATCCAGTCCTCAATCATGGGAAACAATATGAATGCAGATAGAGTCACTGGAGGGAGTGGAGGAGGCCTAGGAGGTGGTGGGGAACTCAACGAGAAACACTGTTGGAAGCCCACCTCAGCCCAGCAGCAGAAGCAGGAAATGAGCTCCCAGCTGCAGTACAACATCATGGAACAAAACAAGCTGAACAAGGGTGAGTGCGTGGAATACCCAGCAGCCATGGTTAAAGAAACAACTCCAAACCATGATGTTCCTCCATCTTATTTCTCCCTCTGTTCTTTCCTTTCCTGGCTTTGTCAGCCGCACTGTGGAAGCCTTTAGAAGAGTTCCATGCTCATATTTTCCTTAGTTCCATCTTTGCTCCTTTTCAGTCAACATAGGCATCATTACTGTTTCTTTCTGCCTGTCTGTATGACATTCATGTAACCCCTCATCATCCACCATGCAATCATGTGTAATCTTTGCTGCTAAGTGTGAGGAAAGTCTGAATTGCTATCGTCATACAGCATCTGGGCTGTCTTTTTGTGATCAAGGCAGGTGTGAGGGTTTATCTTTGGCATCAGATTTCTGAAGAAACGACAAAGATAACTCTTGGCTCTTTAGAAGCTATGAACAAAGCTATCATCACCTTGTTGGATTCACATCTGGTGTGATAGTTTTGCAGTTTTTGTGCAGATGTTGCATGTGTTCAAATACTCATGAAAATTATAAACCATGAAATGCATGTCTTTGTTGCTGTATAACAATTGGGTGTGCAGTGGTTTTCTACTGTTAATGACCTTCTGTCCTTGTTCGTTAGAAAGAGTATGTTTGGCTTAAATGTCTGAGTTTGTACTAAACATAGGTTCAATTCTCCCTACCATCAGACCGCTACAGAGGAGGTGACAGCCCAATGCCGGCCACCATCCCCTACAATCAAACTCATGACACTCACACTGGGGGCTCTTATAACAGCTCTGACCGAGGCAGCAGTAGCACCTCAGGTAAGTGGACAAAACAGGAAATGAGTCGCTTGAGAAGACAATGGAAAGAGCAGTCACAGGTTACTCAGTCAACTTACACTTGATGTACCTTGTTAATATTTAAGTTGTTTTTTTTTCCATTTAACTGCCAAAGTCTTTTTAGCCTAGTACTGTTATGAACATATCATTACTCCTACCACTGTTTCCTTTAAAAATCCAAGTTTTCCTCAAAAGCAATAAATCACTTTGAGACTCTAATAATATATGCTTTAGAATGGTAATATGATTAATTTCCCTGTCAGCTTCTTTGAAGAGAAGCATTCAGAAAGTGGAAAGTTGTCAAAAAATAGTGGAGGAAGCTGACAAGAAAAAGCATGAATGCTGTGGCAGGCACTTGAATGCGCCCACTGTTTCCTAGCTGCAGTGTTATAAAAGAGATTTTAGGAGAAAATAAGATTAAAAGAATCTTTTAAAAGTCATTCTTTTCTCTGTGTGTTATTTGTTTGTCCCTACATACTTTGCGTTGCTGCTATTAATTGGCTTTACGTTACTGGAATTCCTGTATGGAGCAGCCTAATTTCATCCGGCCTTCAATGTCTGTCTGTGGACAAGGACAAATGACTACACATTGCAGACAGCATGCAACACTGCCACCATAATGCTATATATTCATTCTTATCCTGCATTTGAAGTTAAAGCTATTAAAGAGAACCTTTTATTGCCAGTTGCACCTCACAGCTCATTGGTTCACAATTCTCATAGTCTGGCATTAATTGGGGCCGTTCTTTTTATTTTTTCCTTACCTGTTCCTTTGATCCTGGGTAATTCTCTTGTAGCGAAATTACTGTTTTATAGTATTTTACACCAATTAAATATTCTGAGGTATGGGTGCACACTTGCATGAAGTGGAGGGCATCATTAGCCTTTGCACTCATATGTGTAAAATAATTTCACTCTGGTTAATGTGTTTTTTCTGCTTTCACATCTTTGCTCATTACATCAGTTTCTTCTGCATTAATAAATGATGTCTTTCAGAGACAATGTAGAGGTATGCATGTTCTTAATTATCTTCTGAGTGTTTTTGTTTCCATTTTTGAGCAGGTAGTCAAGGTCAGAAGAAGGGCATGCGCACCCCAAAACTACCCAAACAGAGCACAATGAATTGGGCTGACCTTTTGCCCCCTCCTCCAGCAAACCCACCCCCAAGTCGGACGACAGAAGAGTATTCTATAGCAGTGGAAGAAAGGTGGGCCCTGTGATTATTTTGTACAGACACAGAGATGTAGACACCCGTGCTGTATTTAAATACTGGTTCATCCTTCCTGCTTTTCTCTAGTTTTTCATATTCATTCCAAGATTTTGCCCCAAGGCTTTCCCATCTATTAGATCGGATGTCAAACCTTGATAGAAGGATGCCATGAATATGTATTGCATATTTTTCTGTATATAAAAACATTCTGCTGTTCAGTGTCTAATAAGAAAGTAACACGGCTGATTTTTTTCCTTGTTGGCAGCTGTGACCCTGACATGCAGTGCCCCTTGCCCCCCTCTCACATGTACCTGCAGCCTGATGAGCTGGAGGAGGAAGAAGAAATGGAGAGGGGGCCCACTCCTCCCATTCGAGGGGCAGCCTCCTCCCCTGCTGCTGTATCTTACAGTCATCAGTCCACAGCTACCCTTACCCCTTCACCCCAGGAGGAGATGCAGCCAATGCTCCAAGATGCACCTGACAACCATGAACGCAGGTACCCACATGTAGCAGGGACAAAATTACACACTTAGGGCAATAAGAGACATGTAAGGAAATCTAAGAAATACACAGAATCTCTCCTTTAAAGCTTCACAGAGTAACATAATGGTCCATGTTTCATCCCATTAACTGCAACTTCCACACACTGTAGAAAGCTGTCAACTCTGTTACAAAAGCATACCATAGATTTTAGATTGATTTCCTACTGTCCAGGGAGCCATTTGTTTTCATGCATTTAAATGCTCCAAAAAAGCTTGCAGTGACTTCAGTTAGGGCTGCAAGTGTTGGTGAAAAAAAAACATTGTAAATACTGTGGGAAATGTTGCAATAGTGATTTGTGTCTATAGATGAAATACACAAATTACTCATTTACAAATGTCAAGCCAAACATAATAAAATTTGCTATATCTGGACAGATTGCAGTGTGTTGGCAGACATGATGTCTGAAATTTGTTTTGCATTAAATGTTTTAATACATGTTTGTTCAGACATGGACTCATACATGTGAAATTTGAGATACATCTAATCATCTGGAGCTAAGATATGGCATTTTATGTATTTATAGGTGGTGCTATAACTGAGACACTATACTGTCATACGGTTGGATTCAGGGCAGCACCTTTAACCTGCACGTGAAGTTTGGTGCAGATTGGATGAAGAACTGTTGAGTTATAATAGTTTATCTCTGTCAACATGGTATTTTAAATCATCACATTTCCTCATCACAAACAGTACAAACAGCAGAGGGAGGGGCTGGGCTTAAGGTGCGCTTATACTAACCAGTTACAGCTACTTTCTCTCCCCCATTGCAGGCTCCTACTGAAATACATGGAGATTATTGGGCTCAAAAACAGGCTATTTATTCAAAAGTGGTACCTCTAATCACCAACATTTCAGCACCACAAGAAGCACAAGGCTTGGCTGAACGTCTTGATATCTATTTTATGTAGGTAGAGTGAAGAATGTGTCCACACCGGCAAGTTAAAAAAAATCAACTGCAGTCTGACGTCTTTTCTGAAACAACATTGAGGTACATAAATAGGGGAGGCTGGTGATGTTACAACAGGATGATTTGATAAAATACTGTTAATAACTGAGTTTTGTTTCATCATTTGTATAGACATAGACCAGTATGGCTACGTTTGGAGAGGAAATTGTGAGCCTGTTGTAAACGGTCTCTGCTCACAGACAGTTTTGACAGAAAAATCCAGGTTAATTTCAGAGCCTCTCCACACTCTGATGATGTCATCAGTCAGTGTAGGTGCTGAACATTCTGCTCCATTGAAACCCATTATAAATGCATAAAACATCTAAAAAAAAAACACCTCAAGTTTAAACTAGGGAAAAGTATAAAAGATATTAAGAAGCTGAATGAACCCAAAACACTTGAAGAGTTTAAGAGTTTTTTAAAGTTTAAATGCAGTTGAAGAGTTGAAGTGCGCTGAAGTTCTATAATCTTAAAGTTGAAGAGATTTGAAGGATTTTCAAAGAATTCTCCATTGTTTTCTGTGGGAAAGTTTTTGTCAAAAAAGCTTGATATTTAAAAAATTACAAAGGTTAGAATTGTGAAAGGCAATAGCAGAGGTGTCCTGAATAAGCTGAACAATGTGAAGTGTGAATGGTTTGAATTGGATAAAAATGTAGAGTTAACGTTGAGATTCAGGACTGATCTGCAGGACTCCTCGGTGTAGCACATGCAATCAAAATGATCATCAAACATCAGCATACTGTATGTCCTCCTGGGAAAGTTCACTGTGCATCACCCACGGGATTTGGATCTTCTTGATCTGGTAGCGTCTTGGGTTCAGGTGGAGATAGGTGTCAGTGCCCCAGTGCTTTCTCACACAACAACCTTTACCCTGACAGAACGCCTTGCTACAGAGCTGTGTCGACTTGGAGACGTTAATGATGTACAGGTTGACATGTTTCAGGTGGTTCAGAGTCATTATGCAGTTGTCCGACAGAACTGTAGAATATTTAGTGAGTTCAGTACGGAACAAACTGATTTTTCCTTTTGAAAATATTCTGCTGCCAATCATGAAATGCATGCAGGGGTGTATTTTCAAAAAATAATTTTTTTATGTCAAGTCATATGAAGTAAATAATTCAGTCAAAACTTCTTCTTTCCACTAATAATCATTTTAAATAGGTGGAGTGTGGGTTGAGTTGGAATTTACAACAAATTTTGTATATCAATCCAAAAGATGGAGCTAAAATGATTGGGCCCATTCTGGTGGCTGGCCCACATGTTGTAGTCACCCTTGAAAATTTTGAGGTGCATTTGAAGTGGAGAATTATCGAACAACATTCAAAGTGTAATCTAACTGCAGTATGACGGCATTCTAAATATTCTTACAACATCCCAACAACAGTCAAAACCTTCTGATTGCATTTGAGGGAGAAGTGAAATGGCAATGCAACTTCCCAAAAGCTCCTCGAATGAGCCTGAATGCACCTTCCGACCAGCAGTCACACTGCACTCATATGGCATTAGAAGTGCATTCTAAATATTCTGACTCTGTTCTAACAGCATCCTCAGTATTTCTACTCTGTTCTAACTACATTCGAGCTGCATTCCAGAGCTAATACACTCGAAATGTGCAAGAATAATTTGAGGCAGGTTAGAAGCATTCTAAGTATTCCAATGGCATTCTGACATAAATTAAATTGAGATTCATGTTCAGGCAGGCAGAGGACGCAGAGACGCTTTGTCCAGTCATTCTCAACTTCACTTGTCCCAATGAGTGCACTTTAAAACTGCAGCTGCATTCATTCATTCATTCCGGCCTATGCTGTGCCACATCCATCTACATATCTGGAAAAAAATCATCTACTCCACCTCCACAGACTTCTCTTAAGTTGAACTGTATAAATTATAATAATCACAAGCAATAAATAATATTTATTATACAGCATTTACTTAATTTATTTAAATTCATAATGTCAGCCTTTGTTAGGGGAGGGGATGTGGTCTGTGTTCTGCTTGCGCAGATGTTCAAAAGCATCACTAAAAAGCATCAAATGTGTATCATTCCACATAATTGGTTTATTCCTATCTTATTATTATCCAAAAGTATGGTTAATTGGCTGGTAAAAATTGTATGAATACCTGACACAAAAACCTGGTTTTCTGAAACCGTTTCTCACATATTGCAGGCGCCATGGTGTGAGCCCCCCACCCCCTCCAAGACCCCTCTCTCCTTCACTCACATATGGGTACACCACCAGCCCATTGGCCTTGGACACTGATGGCATGGAGGAAGAAGAGGAGATACTAGAGGAAGAAGAGGAGGAAGGTGATGAAACAGATGCAGAGGTGGCAAAGATGCACTACCACCACACCCACCCCCACACGCACCCTCACCACCCCCAAATGCACCCACGAAGGTTATTGCTGCGAGGGCTGGAACAGACACCTGCATCGAGCATGGGTGACCTGGAGAGCTCGGTGACTGGTTCCATGATCAATGGCTGGGGGTCAGCCTCTGAAGAGGATAATGTCTCTTCAGGAAGGTCTAGTGCCGTCAGCTCATCAGATGGATCCTTCTTCACTGATGCTGATTTTGCTCAAGCTGTTGCAGCGGCTGCAGAATATTCAGGCCTCAGGGTGGCCAAGTACCACAACACACAAGGCCAGGAAGCTGGAGGAGCATCAGGTTGGTTTAAAATGTGTTGTGCATCTGAAGAAATGAAAGGAACAACTTCTGAAGACTGATGAAAAATATATCTTTTTTTTTGTTATTTCAGCACGAAAATACCAAATAAACCCATCAGGCCACCGTCCTGGCAGCCCAGTGTCTACAGACAGTAATATGAGTATGGCAGCTGTTAACAGGAGGCCTCCCAAGAAGCAGAAACAGCATTCTGCAGGACATCCAGGGAACCAACGACGCGAGGCCTACAATGAAGGTACACATATCGATAATCCAATGCAATTACACAATAACAGCAAAACACTTGAATGAAGCTCTGGCTAAAAAGTGCAATGGCAAGGCTTGTGACCCACGTTGTTGTTTCCACAAGAAATCATCCCAAATTATCCGGAATCATAATAGATTACACTATTCAAGACAACAGGTACACCACCTGTTTTGTAACAAAAAGTCATGAGCATAGTAGACTATTTCACAGCTAAAATATCAGGTTACTTTAGGTAGGTCTAGAATTTATTTTATGAAGTTCCCACAGTTTAGATTTGATTTTTATTTTTTGAAAAATAAGTGGCTTCAGTAAACACAAACAAAAAACACATTTTATACAAACACTAATTTGGCAGTCACTTGTTTGTGAAATGTCTCAATGACTAATACTGTGAATAGTACCAGAGAAGAGTAGCAGCAGTAATGGGCTCGCTGTTTAAGTACACAGATGGCCAGTTTGTTTCAATGACCCTTCTTGTCTATTCCCTCTACAGATATGGAAGGGGAGAGTGCAGTTTACTGTGATGTAGTGTTTAGGAATAACCGAGTATGGGTGTGCTGTGAGCCAGACTTTTAATCATCTTCTCTCATGTGTTTATGCACACGCACACATGGCATCACTCCTAATCTGAGGCAGCACTGAACAGATCAGGCAACTGGTGGGCTGGAGGCCAGGGTTGTGGAGGTGGTGCTAGCGGGGTGTCTCAGGGGAGCTCTGCCCAGTTTGGCTAAGCTGACACTGGGATGCCTCTCCACTCTAGCCACTAATGAAATTGATCCAGGTGCTCTGGCTCATACTAAAGTGCTAAGTTTCAGTCAGCAGGGGCTGAACATAAACGAAACAGGGGCTAAATACCACGGCAACGGTACACATAAGGAAAAGCTATAACCTCGTTAAGTAGAAGAGCAAGTGCGACTTTGCAGCATATAGTCTTACTGAGGAAAGATATCTTCTCTGGCAGTTTCCATTTTGGTCTTGTGGGAAGATCTTTTTTTTTTATTATTTATCTGTATGAGTGTGTGCACACGTTTGTGTGTCCTGTATGTGCTGTCCCAGAGCTGGCTCTCCTCTTAGTGTCAGGTGTCCTTGAGTGTTGGAAGCACTTGACAGGGAGATTTAATATCCAGCTCAGTGGGAGCCAGACCCGCTATATCACTGCAGAAAAATCCACCCCCCTCCAAACATCCACCTCCTGCTATCATCCTTATATCCTGGCTTCTTCCCCATCAGCTGCCCCTCCCTTTGGAGTGATCTCTCCATCCCTCCTCTCCAGTCTCTGCTCCCACTCTCTTCTCTGCTCTCCTCTCTCTTTGTTTGAGCAGCAAGGGGGCGGACTAACAGCTCTGCAGCTCTGTCTGTCCATCAGTCCTCCTGCTGATTGCATTTGATCTGAATGGATTGTTTTTCATTTGGATGTTATTGCCTCTCCTGCCTCCCACCCCACCACCCACCAATCCTAACCCCTATCCTATATGCTTGTCTGTGGAAAAGAAGACTGGTGCTGTGGAGGGGGTGCAGAAAAGTGGTTTAATGAAATTTCAAACAGGACAGAGCTGAAGAAAAAACACTAAGAATGGTTGCTACGGACAATAATATAAATATGGCTTATGTAATTTTAAGTCTTTCAGTCTTTTAATTATCAAAATCAGATTAAGACTAGTATCTTAGTGAAAGTAAGTACACATGTATAATCAGATCAGAAGGCAGTAAACAGGATAAAAAGAAAAAAAAACAAGTGATTTCAAGTGAAACCAGTACATAAGGCAAATCGTTGTGCTCCCGTCACATTATTAGAACCATCTCTTACCCTCTATTTGACCTGCACAGTTCTCTCTTGTTTGCACAATAGATATGGAAAGACCTAAGTTATATTTACCCCCCACGCTTCACATTACATTGGACTTGCCTTTGTCTGCCTCCTCACTGAACTTAACCCTTTCCTATCTCTCTCACTGTCTGAGCTGCGTCTGATTAGTTAGGCCCTCTGTTACAATGTCTGCAGAAAACCTAGAGACACAACTCAGACCTGCATTCCATCCTCAGTGATATTTCCTCATAAATCTAAGCAATGCTGTGCTCCTTGTAGTGAGCTATATCTCACAGACTGTGGCATTGATCGGACTCTGACTGAGGCAGGACTCACGAGGCAAGAGAGATATTAAAAAAACTGCAGACGCCTCCCTGCTGTATGATATTGACTGCTCCCCTTTTATATTCAGGAGGAGTGGATGGAGGTGGAGGATAATCAGAAAAGTGCAGTGAAGTTGCCTCGTTCTGCCAACAAGATGAAGAAAAGACATCACCTGCCCCATTAGCCTTTTATGAGTAAAAGGGGGAATAAAAGCTTTGATTCCCTTCAAAGGAGAAATGTAATACAAAGAAAAATAAAAGTGACTACAGTAGCCGTTGGGATGTAAGGTGCAAGTAACCGCTTGCTAAATTTATTAACTTTGTAATTCTTCATGGATTAGGGGCTTGACTGCAACAAACTACTGTTTAGGTCAGAAACTGATTAGACGATGAAAAGCCATTGATCATGGGCAGACAAGGCCTTTCTTGCTGAGTTTTGTTTAGATGGCCGTGTGACGTGTGAGAGGCCAGGCGGCCCACTGGCTTCATGTGAATAATGGCTCAAGGACAAGCAGCATTGATTCATCGACAGGAGAAGTCGAGCAGGTCATAGAGCCAGCTGCTCACCATCATGCTCCCTCTTCCTCTACTACTGGCTCTTTCTAAAATCTCATATCTGCTGGATTCTGCCTCTCTCGTGTCATCTGTTCTGTTTACTGTCTGTTTAGATTAGTTTCCATCCTACAGAGCCATGTGTACATCTGAGTGTATGTACACAGACTACAGCTGTGTTTGTATCATGCAGGTGTGAGACAACTGAGTGACAGATGAGACACACTGAAGTTTCAAGAGTACACAATTGCTCGTTCCTCCGACTTATCTAATTACCTAAAACCATTGATTTTGATCTCTTTTGTTAATGTATTCTTGCTTCCTGTGTTTACCCTTCAGATCTCCCACCTCCACCTATTCCACCTCCAGCAGTGCTCAAATCACCTACACATCCCTCCAAGGCATCCATGGAGGGTCGAGGAGTTATTTCCCCCAAGGCAGGTGAAGGTCGAGACAGGAGAGGAGGAACAGGGAGCTACCGGCCCCGAGACCCCTCAGACACCAGAACCAGCTCATCTGAGCGCAAAGATGTTCAGGAGAGACAAGCGACTGCCCATGGAGGGAAAGGGAATAAATATGAGGGTAGCGCCGCCAACAAGGCACGTCAGCACACAGGTAAAATACCAAAATAAGAATGACATACTAGCACAAGCAATGTCTATAAGTATGAGCTTGTCCCAGCATCAGAAGCTCAAATACAGTACAGTGTGCTCTGTGTTGCTAGGTTCAGAAGACATTTTGCCCTATAGCCGACCACAATTCCCCACAGTCAACAGCCCTCGAGACCCCAGCTCATCCAGCTCCATGTCCTCCAGAGGTTCTGGGGGGCGGAGGAGAGGGGAAGGAGGTCCAGGGGGGCGAAGGAACCCTGCAGACATGGGTCTCAACACCACAGGGGCCTTTCAACCAGGAGATGAAGAACTCGAGGTATTGGAAAATCCAAGAAGACAAGCTGTCAGTCAGCTCTGAGTGACATAAATGCAAAAGACACACGCTAACCACTATGTCTTTGTTTTCTCATCCAGATGGTAGAAAGCTGAAGACCAGAGAGGAGAGACTGTTCTGATTTTTCAAGAGTAGAGCACCATTGTTTCTCTTACAGTTTTAAATATCTCAGTATTTCACTATCATGTTGGCTGCCATTATACTGTACATCAGTAGTGTTTCTTTACATCTCAAAAACAGACCAATGTCTTTTTCTAACTTATCATTTTCTATGTCCATTAAAAAAAGAGTGAAGATAAAAGAATGGTGCATTCAAAACAAAATACACGGTAGTCTATTTATGTTTAATTCCAATGCAATATGGAGTGAAATTTTACTCCAGACATTGACATAACTTGGCTTGCCTTGACAAGAACTTTGGAGAGCCCATACAGTCGATTGTTACTGTACTAAAAAAGCTGCAAGCAGAGGGGCAGACTGTCTGTAAATATACGTGTATACATGGTGTCCTCTTGTTTTACCCATTGTGGTACCTCGAATTTGTCTTCCTTGTTTTATTTTGCGAATTCTAATTTTATTATGCCAGTAAATATAATTATTTTATCATTTCCATCCATGTTGTAAATTGCTATATTATTTAGCTGCCCCAAGAAAGTGCCACTTTGGGATTTTTTTCTGTTTTTTTTTTTTTTTGTAATGCACTGTTACGTTGCGTGTTGTTGTCGATGTTTATTTGTTTTACTTTGGTTTTAAAAGCACAATCACTAAACTTTATTTTAAACCATTCTATCTATTAACCTTTTTGTCTTACTGGAGGAGAACAGGTATGACAAAAGAGTCTAGTTAATCCTGATGATGATGATGATGATGATGATGTAGGTAAAGGTTGCTGTTTACGAAGGATGTGCTTGAAAGGAGACTCCTTGCGTTCTGATTGTCTCCCTCTCCAGTTCTGACCCAAGTTCAAGTGATGAAAAGAACAGTTAATGTGAGTCATAGCTGCAATGTAAATATCTCTTCGCATTGACCATAAATCCAGCTATTGCACATTATTCAAAATGGTTACGTTGTCTACTAATGCACTTAAAAGAATGTTAAATACAGGAACTAAAGAGTCACTTTGGGAACCTGGAGAGGTCATGATTTGACAAGAAGAGTCTCTTTTCTTGGTAAAACCGGGCAATGGAGCCCTGTTTTGAGGAAAAAGGGTGCTGTTGTTTATTCATAGGACATCTGCAAACATTTGTTTCGTAAAGCAAAAAAATAAAAAGAACTAAAAAAAAAAGACAAATAAAAAAAGTTCAAACTATACATGTTGTTTGGATCTTTATTCCATTCTTGCAATAGAAGTCTGGTGTTTTCTTACTTCAACGAGTGCCACATATCAAAACTAGAAAGCCCTCAGACGGCACAGACCTGTTCATCGTCAAATCCTACCGTTATCATTTAAACGTATGCTCATTTCCGTTGGTCTCCTCATGTAATTACTGAACCAAAAACTGCTGCAACTTTCTTCACATTTTAACAGTTTTTGCTGCATTGTTTTCTTACCTCTGCCAAGCACTGGTTTGTCTGTCTGTCTGTTAGCAACATAACTCAAAAAGCCCTGGTCAGATTTCGATGAAATTTTCAGGAAATGTCAGAAATGGACTAAGGACCAAGTGATTGGATTTTGGAGGTGAACCGAATTACCACCTCAGTACACTGCTTTTTTTTTTCGTTGACCGATGGCACTGGCCATTTCAATGCTCAGTTGTCACTGCTCATTTGCCAACCAATCAAAATAAAGACAGGGCAGGACACAACACTAATGTTCTCCGCACCATGATGGAGGAGAAGCCATGTGAGAAACTGGCCGTCAGCTTGGTTTATGATCTAACACCGAAGGATTTCCATGATTTTATGAAGGAAGCGAATGTCCAGAACATCCATTACAGTTTGAAACGTTACTGTGTGCAAAGGACAGTTTTTCATGACACCGTGATACAGCCACAGACACACATCCGGCTCATTCATTACACTTTGACTACGAGAGTGAGAATGTAAACACTGAACTTAAAGGTGCAATGCGTGTCGGGATGTCATTAATTAAAATCCTCCCAACCCCCACCATGCACTCACTTCGCTTACGCAGACACTGTCTTCATGCATGTCTGAAATCATCATATCAAATTTATACGTACATAGACTTCATCTTCATAAATCGACCAAACGCTTTCTAGTGCTTTCTAGTTAGCAATAATTCCATGCTTTCTCTATAAACAGTGTAAGGGCAAACTTTCAATTTGTAAAGTGTCAAAACTATAGACAAAGCAGCAAAATTAGTACATGGAGAGAGCAAAAATCAAAATCTGCCAATACTCAAATAACACTAGAAAGCACGCAGAGAGACAGACGTCCACCAAGGCAGCTCACTTTCTCTTCATTGTGAAAATCACTGTTATTGTTTGAGCTTATGCTCATTTCTCCCATAATGTAATTTCACCCAAAAGTAATATTCTTGAATTTGTGAGCCTCATTATTGGATTCTTTGGCCATGAAAACCTACCATTAAAATTTAGAATCACATACATATTATTAGTTTATCAGTTATTCATGAAAAACTATGTTTCCATAATGGTGGTTTTCTTCTGGATCTGGCTCCATAAATGTTGAGGATATATCAAATCCATGGGCACATTACTGAATCAGCAGACTTTCCACTATAATTTGGTGTCAGTTGCATGTCTATAGCTTCATTTACTACCTGACAGTAGCTACTTTTCCTCAATCGCTGTAAGTATAAGCATTCTGGATCACTAAATCTGGAGTATTGCCCATATCTGGATCAAACTATGTGGTTTGATAGAATCTTATGGCGTTATCCAATGTTTTTGGCAAAATTTTCTGGGTGTTATTTATGGCATTGAATTTGAATCCTTTCTTGAATCTTCTGGACCTATGTGATAATCCAGATCCCTCCCAGAATCTAATCAATTGGTCCTTGTGCCATTTCTGACCTACCTGGAAAACTTCATCCAAATCTTTTCAAGTCATGCTGTGAATAAACAAACAGATAAGGAGGTTTTCCACTGGCCTAACCTGTGATTGTCTTTCAAACACTTTCCTCCTCCTAAAAACCATCCCAAACATGGCAACACATCAAAACATTTGTTTAGACTAAAAGCATTTAAAAGTAACTCATGGGGACTCTACATGATGAACAGCTATTTCTGCTCTGTACAGTCGCTCTTCATATGTATTGCCAATTCCACTATATTACTCATAATATCAGTATCCCATGTCATTCAGGAAAGGCATTTGGAGCCAGAGAGAAGCTAAAGAGTGAAGAGATTGTATTCAATTTGACATGCCTAGATTGCTGCCAATTAGGCGTAAGGAGGTTTCAATGAGGTTACATAACAAAGTGAAAACAGTGCTCATCTTATTTCTCATGACAGATAGCTGCTGACGCGGCAAAACAAGATATCCATAAAATCAGATGACACTGTCACCAGCAAGTGACTCTCGACATCGACTTATCCTAATTGGAGACCGAAATACATTTGTTCCAGTTTATTACATCTAACCTGCCTACTGCTTGTTCTCACACAGGCAGTAACCCGGCCTATGGGAGTCTTTAATGTCAACTGCTGTCTGTCTGGCTTATTCAAACAACCATGATGAAGAAAGCGAGATAGTTCCTCCCCACGTATACTCCCCTCCCTAGCCTCGACGAACAGTGGAAGTCCTGTTTTTACAAGCTAATGACTAGTGTACCCACCTCACCATGGCGGAACCTCATGAGACTGAGTCTGTTCAAAGTCAGAGTGATGAGAGAATGCAGCCCCGGTGGACTTGGTTATAACAACAACAGGCTGATCTAATGGGAGGAGGATGGTTTTAGGGCTGTAACTAAAACAATATGCCCATTATCAATTAATTTTCAGATTATTTAAGTTGATTAATTGCAATGTTTATGCTACATGGGCCACATGATTAATTCAGTTGCAATCATAAGCCTGAGCAATTACATAATCTAAAAATGCTGCAAGTTAAAGGACCAGATTTAGGAGAATTTAGGGGAATGTAATTGCAGAAGTGATAAAGAAAAGATTGTTGTATAGTGAATAATGTGGATTTAGTCAGACACTGAGCAGAAAGAGATGCTGTATAAACTACGCAAAATTTAAGTAGTGAACATTTTTCTAATATTGTTGCTATTTGACATTTTTATACTTGAATTGAATATAAATTTTAAAATGTGTGACCATGGACTTTTCTTAATCATCAAATAGTCTCAAATTCAGAGGTGGGTTCTATTTAAGAACATTTACTCCTTCACATTTACTTTTTTTTTTACCATAAAATGTGCTTTTAAGAGTATGTGATTTACATAATACTATTTACATTTGTAATGAAAAATGTGCTGCTACTTAGTTACATTTTGGCCCACTGCAATCAATACATGTAAAAATAGTTCAAAACTAAACAAAAAAACTGATTACATTTAAAAATCTAAGCATAATAATTAAATAAATGATCTAAAATGAATAAAATTAAGTACACAATATCGAAAAAGAAGCAAAAAGAAAGAAAATAATCAAGTAAATTAACAAAAGGCACAAATGAATATATTACTCTTACACTCCTGCTTAAATTTATACATACTGTTGCACACTTAAAACTGCATTAAAACTTACTTAAATTTGAGGTGCTTTTGCTCAAACTGGCCCTTTATCCTTTGGTTTTCTGGTTGACACTAAATTATCAAAATGAGCAAAAATGTACAAAAATAGTCACAAAAATGACAAAATAAGCAAAAAATGAACAAAATAAGCAAAAAGGCAGAATATACAGTAGTCGAGTAAGTTACCAAAAATTAATGATACACTCAATAAATTGAACAGAAAGTCAACAATAAGAAACAATATGAGCAAAACTGTATAACCAAAAAGGTTAACAAACGTGAATAAAATAACAAATGACATACAAAATTGGTGAAAATTAAGAAATAATACAAAATAAAATCAAGGTAACAAAAAAAGGAAAGCCACAGAAAACACCCAAAAATGATGTAAATAATAACAGGAATAAACAAAAATGACCAAAACACTTGTTTGAAGGAAGGATATTAGGTTGTAATAAATTCCATCTTATAAAGTTACCATCAACGTAAGTATTTATTTTATCAGATACTGTTTTACTGAAGTACTTATGTTTATGAGTACTTCTATCTGAGTCATTATACGTAATTAAATTATTTGTTGTTATATAATTATTTTGCCTGAGTACTGTTTTTGTTTAGTCCATACACCTCTGTTCAAATTGCAACATTGGCCACAATAATTGCAATATGATTTTTTGTTTAACCCAATGTGCACCCTTAGCCTACAAAATGGAATATCATTTATTTCCAAAGCCAAATTATTTCTGGTTATTATCACAGATGACAAAGGCAAGCAAGAATCTGCCATTTTAAGGAGCTACAACCAACCGAGAACAGATATTGTCCCTGAAGAAAATTGGATGGATTAATCAAATAGTTGTCACTTAGTCCTCAGTACCTCAGAATTGACAAATCCTTTTAACATATTCATCATTGGAGTTTTAACTGTGTGTCTGTACAAAGCTAATCAAAAGGTACAATAAGCCATATGTATGTTAAATATGCACACTTGTTACCTGGATATTAAAAAGACCTAAATTATCCTGACATTTGCAGACTAAAAATAAGAAACATTATCACTAAATATCATGACAGCTGGTCTCTGACTTACTGTACCACTCCCATCCCGCTACCTCCTCGACTCTCATCTTTCAGGGTTCCCTTCCCCCTTCCTCCGTTCCCCCAGGTGTTCTCTAATAAGCACCTTTCTAAACAAGAACAAATTTGGAACAGGGAAAAGCATCCCCTTATGCCTCCATCCATCATTTTAATGAGTAGAGGTGTGTTCTGGCCCCACAATGAGATGCAGGTGATTAAGGATATTAAGCGAATACACTGGCTGCCAGGGTTATTCACCCTATAATTGTATGAATATGCAAGATGAGGCTGGATGCTCTTTGGTCTGGTGCTGACAGTTCCTCTACCTGTGTGCTTGAGGGAAGCCTCCGAGGTGGAGTGGCATGGCTGTGCTATTAAAACTGGGGGAAGGGAGGCAAATGGGGACCCTATGTGTGTGTGTGTGTGTGTGTGTGTGTGCACGTGCATGCATGTATGTGTGTGTACAGTTTGTCCCACATCATGACTGAAACAAAAACTGCTATAACTTTCTTTTAACACTTTTTCTATAACATTTTTTAACACTTTTTGTGGTATTGCTTTCTTACCAATACTATACTAATATCCCATGCTTTTTCTATAATTAAACTGTATAAAGGCAATCCTTCAATTAGTAAAGTGTTAAGACTATAGACAAAGTAGCAAAATTAGTACAAACCCAAATTCCAGTGAAGTTGGGACAGTGTGTAAAATTAAGTTAATACAGTGGTTTCCAAATCTTTTTCAACCTACTGTATATTCAATTAAATACACTACAAAGACAAGATGTTTAATGTTCAAACTGATAAACTTTATTATTTTGTTTTTGAAAACATTCACTCATTTTGAATTTGGTGCTTGCAACACATTCCAGAAAAGATGGGGCGGGGGCCATAAAAGACTGGGAAAGTGAAGGAGTGCTCAAAAAACACCTGTTTGGGACATTTCACAGGTGACCAGGTTAGCATCTCCAAAAGGCTCAGCCGTTCACAAGCAAGGATTGGACGAGGTTCGCATTATAAATAACTGTGTGAGAAAATAGTTCAGCAGTTTAAAAATGTTTGTCAACATACAGTTGCAAGGAATTTAGGGATTTCATCATTTACAGTTCATAATATCATCAACATTTCCGCAAGTAAGCAACAAGGCCGAACAGTGAATGCTCATGACCTTTGATCCCTCAGGCGGCACTGCATTAAAAACCAACATCATTCCATAAAGGATATTACACTGTGGGCTCAGGAACACTTCAGAAAAATAATCAGTGAATTGCTACATCTACAAGTGTATGTTAAAAATTTACCATGTAAAGTGAAAGCCATATATCAACAGCAGCTAGAAAAGCCGTCAGTTTCTCTGGAGCAAAACTCATCTCAGATGGACTGGTGCAAAGTGGAAAAGTGTGCTGTGGTCTGATGAGTTCACATTTCAGATTGTGTTTGGAAATCATGGACGTCATGTCCTCTGGGCTAAAGGGACGTCCCTGCTTATTTCAGCAAAAAAATGCCGAGCCACATTCTGCACGTGTTACAACAGCATGGCTTCGTAGTAAAAGAGTGGGTGTACTCGACTGGCCTGTCTGCAGTCAACACCTGTCTCCCATTGAAAATGTTGTGTTATGTTATGAAGTGGACAACTGAAGTCGTACATCAAACAACAATGGAATAGCATTCCACTTACAAAGCTTCAATTGGTGTCCTCAGTTCCAAAACACTTATTGAGTGCTGTTAAAAGGAAAGGTGGTGTAATACAGTGGTAAACATACACCTGTCCCAACTCTTCTGGAACATGTTGCAGGCATCAATTTCAAAATGAGTGAATATTTGTGAAAAACAAACAGTTTGAACATCAAAAATCTTGTCTCTGTAGTGTGTTCAATTGGATACAGGTTGAAAAGGATCGTATTCATTTAGTTTTACACAACTAAATACTTAACTCCACTGGTAATTGGATTTGTACATGGAGAGAGCAGAAATTAAAATTTCTCTTTTACTCACATAATGCCCAGTGGGTCATGAAGAAAAAATTAAGACAAAGACAGTGGATCAAGTAGACCAAAGTGAAAATCATTATTATTTAAATGTGTGATACTGAAGCCTGAACATTTACACCTACACACAAAGTCAAGAAATACAAAAGACTGTACAAGAATATGTTAAACACAGAATCTGTGCAGCACGATAACCACCTTTCCCCCTTCAGCTTCTTCTTTCAGTGTTTTTGCAATCAATATTTTAAACTGCTATTGCTTTCAACTCCATTCCAGCAGCAAGAAACTAATTTCTTTTGTGCACATTCAGGCTGTCTCTCATTTCTGGTCGCAAAACTGCTTCATTAACCTCCTTCCCAAACTAGGAGGTAATTAAGTGAACAGCTGTGTAGTGTCTGACAACTCATCTTACTGTCGCTTCCCAGTGCAAGAATGCCAGCGAGGAAAACATCATCACAGGTGCACAGTGTTTAGACAGCTTAGCAGCACCTCTCCACAGCCATTTACACTCCAGCTGCAGGTCAAACGCCACCTCTCCAGACAATCAATCAAAACTCATTTACGTTTAATGATCTCACCAAGCGACTCATCACAATTTCACATCATTAGAAAAAGTTGTTTTTAATCAGTGTTAAACACTTACGCTTGTTTCAACTTGTGAAAATTGAACTGATATGAGTAATGGTAAAAGATGGTCGTCAGAGGCCAGACTGCCAGACATAATGAGAGAGGAGGTGTGGAAGCAAGCCAAATCCAAGTAGTAATCTGTGAAGTAATCTGAGTGATTTGTACAACCATTTGTCACTTAGCCAGTCATTCTAACCATCCTTATTTAGTGCAGATGGGGTCCGCACAATTAACCTAGAGGAATATAGCCCCTCATACCCTCGCCTCAAATCTTCCCAGTGTCAGCTTTTTTCTATCCTGTCCTCTTTGCATCTGCAAGCTGATTTCACAATCCTAAGTTTAATACCGTAAATGAGTCGTGGTCTTTATCAATCTGCTTATGATCATTTTTAATGCTCTTACGAGCACACTGATTAGTATGTTAAATATACCAGAACTAATTATGTACGCACTGTACAGAATCCATACACAACTATGACTAAACATTCACTTAGTGCTGGGTTAACAAATTTCTTGGTCATTAATTAAGTAAAAATTTTTCTGATTATGAATTTACTGACAGATTTTTTTCCCTACAAAGTGTCAGACTATTTCCAGTCCTTCCATTGTGATCTTTGTGATGATTTCTTGATTTTTATGTTGCACATTGTAAAATAATAGATGGTTTAGATCTGAACAAAAGTAATTGTTTACTACACCAAGATCAATAATGAAAATTGGTTGCAGCTCTTCCACCATAAAGTACCACCATAATAATAGGCCACACCTGGATGCATGCCATTTGACAACAGCTGTCAGCTGGAAAAGAGGGCTAGTAAGTACTTTAAAAAGAAATCAGACTAGAATCTACATAAACCAAAAATAATGCCTAGGTCCTAGGTTTAATCATTAAGGCATATTCTGTGATCTCAGTGTATCAACAAGAAGAACTAAAACCAAAGTGTAAAACTGTATTGCAACAGGCAATAATTAGTACAAACTGGACTATTGATCAGTATCGTCACAGTGTATTTTTTGGTCATAATAAATTACTCAGTCTATTTAAATCTACAAATATATATAATTAATAGCTTGGTCATATGTTTTGGCCAGTAAACATTCAGGAATAAATGCACCATATTCATGTAAGTAAAAAAAAAGAAAAACAGAAAATGACCTGACCTGATTTCATATATCTGTGAAGCCGCACAAGCCACTTTCCCACGTGTTGAACCACAAGTCTAACTGAT